>VDFB02376842.1:0-14934 GCA_007258455.2 Sequoia sempervirens
AATGGGATTTTGTTAAGAGGGTATGGAATCTGTCAAAGGAGAATGGGAATTTAGTCAGATGTTGTAGTTGCAACTACCCTGGTAGACATGTAAGCAAAATGTGGAAGCATAGAAAAGGGTCGTGAACTATTTGACAGAATACTTCAATATTTTTTCATATCAAGGAAGGTTAGATCTCTGGTTATAATGGTGAAGAGTCAAATTCTGTAATAGTTGAAATTTGTTACAATTTGTAATATTTCATTTTTGGTTTTTATTGATTTAATTTTGGGGTGCAATTCCATTTGCTAGTTATTATAAAATCAACTGTATTGTTCTTATTTTCATTATTTTAATATATGATCTAATATGATCCTTACACTGCTGCTCTTTGATCCGATCCATATACTGTTGCTCTTCACTTTTTCTGGCTTTCTAACTAGACTCTTGTCTCAGGGGCATATGTGAATAGGGCGAGGTTTCCAATGTTGGTTTTTTTTGTAAATTGTTACTGTAATAACTTAAATTCAAGAACTTATAAAATCTTGTATTATGTTGTATATTTTAGAATGTTATTTATAATTAGAATTAGAGCTTGTGAATTCGAGTTTATATCAAAGACATCAATTTCAAATCGCTATTTTTAGTGGGGAATTTATTTTTAAGTATTTTGCATAGTATCAACTATCAAGGGGAGTAAGATATGTCTAGTATGATATCTATTCCGGTATTTGAATTCAAAATCATTTTATTTATATCTAAGAAGATGGGTTTACCATGAATCTTGATAGACATGTTGCCCTCTATTTTAGAGTTATAATATTTTAAATTAATTTTCTTATTTATTTTATTGGTCAACAAGAGTTTCATTTGAGTAATCATGATATTATAATGCAATAGTCAACTAGATGTTAAGTATAGTAAGAAACTCAAGTAGTTAGTCCTTTCGACCTTTGGTTAAAGTCATGCTTTAGATTTGGTTCAAGCCTAGATGTTCTAGTTTTACTAAATATTAGTCACATAAGGAATTCACTACACTTTTTTATAAAATGAACATTTTGAAAAGATATGCAATACATGCAGTTCTTTGCACATATCATAACTAATTTTCTTTTCCAATTCTAATTAATTGATATATATAAAAAGTGATTTATATTTCATTTATTACAATAGATAAGTTTGTATAACATAAATTTGTTAGTAACACTTATTCAAAATTATGTTATATTGTACATATATTTTAGAATGCATTATTTTTTATTATACACTTTTGAGTTGAGAGATCAAGTAATCATATAATACAAATCAAGTTGTTGAAACATAACTTATAACTATACAATGAGATATGATGATTTTAATGCAAAAAAACTCAATATTAATGATAAATCATAAATGGAAATAGAAATCAACTAGTAAAGTATATACAAACCATAACCAAAGATGTACATGGAGAAAATTATTTTGGAAAAAAATCCACATCCAAAGAGATCCAAGCCTATATTAATAATAAAAATTATAATACATCAACTTATCCCTCTAAAATTTGGTAGCATAATGGTGTTCAAATGACTTGTAAAACATGATATTACTACCATCTCAAGGCACCAATATATAGGAGACACAAATGCAAGATACCATGATTGGTATTCTAAAACATGTGGTCAATACTACACACCCAAAACTAATAATCCAAATCCTCATAAGATATCTCACACCTCACAAAAATAATTAACATACCTTGAATAGTAACCCATTTTATACACCTTACATCTATCTCCTACATTATAAATATCATAGATTTTATCACAATGGCCAAAATGGCCAAGATCCCAATCCTAAGCACTCCATGGGAAGATTGACCAAATCTATCATAAGATCTAGTAATATAAAATTATCTTACACCTTCTTACACATACCAATCTTGATTTTAAATACCTTTTTAAAAGTAATGCTCAACTTAAATACCACTACAATTACATACAAGGATAAGTAATTAATAAATAATTTACTTACCACATAGAAGTGCATCTAAGTCTACACTCTCCATGTTCCTTGGATACATAACAATTATTTACCAACAACATTAAATAAATCTATCATAATTTGTCTAGGATTTGCACCTAATTTCAACATTTTCCCACTTGACATTTACATTGTAATGACATGGTCAGGAAACATGATCAATCATTTTCACAAACACGAGAGACCCCTAGCCTCTCTACACCAACCAAAATTCTCTATGCTCATTGGGTTAGTAAGAGAATTCACAACATTCTCTAAGGTGTCAACTTTCTATAACAAGACATTACCACCCACAACCATTTCCTGAACAAAGTGATATGGAACATCAATATTCTTTATGCAAACATGATGCATGATATGTTTAGCCAAATGGATGACACTTTGATTACCATATCTAATTCTCACATATTTACATTGAAATTCAATACTTAAAACATATTTTTTCTAACCTCATGGCCTTCTTACAAGCATGTGTTGCATTCATGCACTTTGATTCTATAGTGAAAAACATGACTATAGGTTGACATTTCCTCATCCAACTAACTGCTCATCAAAACAAAGTAAAGACACATGACTATTAGTTCATCTTCTATAATCTAGATCATCAACCAATTAGAGTGGACCTCTTGCAATCTAGATCACCAACCCAATCAAAATCAACAAAGACCTATAAATTAACCACCTTGTCAACATCATTAATCTATGATAACAAATGCAATGGTTATATGTTCCTCATAAATAGAGGAAAACCCTTTTAACATAAATTATCTAGTATTCTTTACTAGAGTTCAACATTAGCCTACTCAAAACTCCCATTCCTATGGTAGTATCAAGTCTTGTACAAACCATGGTATATACAAGGCTCCCCACAACATTAGTATATGGAATTTTATGCATCTCTTCAAGATCATCATCTATTTTAAGAGCTTTCTCTGGAGATAACCTAGTTCCAATAAAAAAGGGAATACTAACTATTTTGTAATCCTACATGGAAAAACTTTGCAAAATGGTGTCAACATGGTTCTTTCAATTTTACCACAAATTTCTATTAACTTAATCACTATGAATTTCCATATCCAAAATATATTTTATAACCTCTAAGCAACAATATACCAAATAACTTACTATTAAGTTTCCTAATCATTTATTTATCATTTCCAATAAATAACATATTAGTTCATTTAGGACAATGATTAGTAACCAATCATCAATTAATTGGAAATAAACACAAAGATAAGCTTCGCTTCTACTAAAGTGATGATCCAATGCAAAAGCATCAAATTTTTATACCAAATTCTTAGTGATTGTTTCAAACCATACAAATATTTCTTTAACCTACAAACCAAGTGTTCATGCCCCTTCACCATGAAGTTCAATTATTTCATAAATGTTTCCTCATCAAGATCCCCATGTAGGTTTTTTTTTTACATTCATTTGTTCTACCTCTAAATCAAAAGCAACACGTTTGATAGATAAAAATAATCTAATTCTATGTTAGTTTAGCCACAATAGAAAAAATATCATCAAAATCAACTCCCTCAACCTAGGAGTAACCTTTAATCACTAACCAAGCCTTGTACTACTCCAACTTACCATTGATCTAAACTTATTTTAAAATATCCATTTACATCCAATGGATTTCCTTCCCTTGAGCAAATCAATTGGACCCTATGTGTCACATTTGTTTAAAGTATGAATTTCATCTTTCATGGCCTATAATCAAGACTCATGCTCATCAAAAGATAAAGCCTCTTCCACAAATCTAGGTTCATTATCAATACACTCTAATGCAAATATACAACTATAATACGAAGGAATATGCCTTTCAACTAGATTACAAACTACCTCACAAACCTTCTAAGAGGTGAATAAAGAGGCTTATGTTGTTCCTCATCAAAAATCAAATCTAAATTGGTTTGACTTCAAAACTTAATTAAGAAAGAAATATCCAATAAAATACTATGAAACCAAATGAAAGTGCTAGATATCATATTTACAAATTTAAATTAGAAAAAATTAGAATTTTATCCTTCATAGAAAAAAAGTTAAGTTGTATACGGTGAACATCACTCTTTAAAAATAGAGTTTATTGTTAAAAACTAGTTTTTGAAGGAGATGGAGAAAGAAATGCAATCTGATTCCAATTTTTTTTTAAAATATATATTTAGAATCTATAGACAAAATGTAACAAATCACTAGTATGCATCATCTTCAAATTCCTCATGGTTTAGTAG
Organism: Sequoia sempervirens; assembly: GCA_007258455.2. NCBI lineage: Eukaryota > Viridiplantae > Streptophyta > Pinopsida > Cupressales > Cupressaceae > Sequoia > Sequoia sempervirens. The sequence continues at coordinate 4,236 of VDFB02376842.1, forward strand.
TTATAAGTGCCTGAAAGTGAAGATTTAGTTAAAAAATTTAGTTCAATGTCCAGTTTGGCCAAAAATTGTAAACCAGTATTGTGGGATTACCCGGAATCGTCATTATTTTTCTTCTTATTCTTACATTCCCTTTTGAGATGCCCCCATTTTTTATTTTTTTTCTAACACCTTAATCTACTCTTATCTAGTGGTTTAGACCTTCCCTTAGACTTAGAATGATCCTTTTGTTTTTCCAAGTATCACCCTACTTATTCTTACCTCTCTTCTCTTGTTGGATATACCTCACACATACAATACATCTTTAGACTCTTTGAAGTCCTCTCCTCATTTCCTTTAAGAGGGAAATCACAATTTAAGGGCATCCAACTTCAAATCATCTATAAAATAACCAATTACAAGGATTATATTAGTCCAAGACTTATGAAATAACATAATAATGAAATGAATTTATCCTTTTGATCTATCTTCACATCTATTGGCTATAACTGATTAAAGATTAGATTAAAAGAGTTCAGGTCCTACAATTGAGTTCCCATCCTCAATTTTGATAGAACACAATTTTTTCTTATAAACAACTTATTAAAGAGACTCTTCGTTTGATATCTCTCTCCTATTCTATTATATAATTTATGGGTAATAGTTTCATTAGGAACATTTAATAAAATAGATTCAAATAAACATAATCATAGGGTGCTACATATTTTTTTATCAAATTTTAATCATTCTTCATCCCACCTCTTTTTCAATTTGGTTTCACTCTTCACAAAAATCCATTGATCTCTTTCCTCCAAGAGATCGACCATCTTTATCTTTCAAAGTTGAAAACCTATGCCATTGAACTTTTCTATCTTCAATTGAGATAAAATTTCCATGATCTCTATCACTTAGAACTTGAAACTACTAGAAAATAACAACACACTTCCACAATAGCAAACAACTCAATCAAAAACTCTAAAAGAGGCATCCCTCTCCCTAATCAATCCAAGTGTGGCTCTAGCACCAAATATTGAAATAAAGTGTGACTATCTATAGTAAGATATGTTGATCTAAGTGCAAACTGTAAATTCAAGAACATTGATAGGGGAATGTGCACAAAGTTTGGGGACCGTAAAGTGGCGACAACCACTTTTCAGTTCATCCAAGACATAACAAAATTGGTTTCTTCTATGATAAAAATTGAAAAAAATTAGAGGCTAAGCTCATTTGAGACCAACCTCCTTTCTCTCCAAAAACCAAATGTGAATGCATTTTTTAGCACACAATGTTTCCATGATGTACACAAGGTTGAGGAGGTAATTTTTTTAGGTTTCTAGTTGTGTAAATTGAAATGAATATAAATTTTGTAATTTTTTTGATTCAATACTCTATACTTTTTAAGAATTGAAAATCCTTCATACCATAATTCAATGAAAACCCTAGTGAAGAGCAGTCATGACTAAACACTTAATAAATTCCTCCTATTCATTTCCATCCTCCTCAAACATGAGATAGCTTAATAGGTGAAATTGAAAACAACAAAAGGGAACACCAACTATTCATTGATAGATTGGAAAATCCAAATGCAACTATAGTTTACATTGGACAACCCTCGCCACCTTAGTGGATTATATTATTTTTCATATAGATTATGTGAGTGGCTAAAGAAACATGTAGTTCAATAAAAAGGGAGGATACATGGAAATTTTATTCCACAAAATTGTCATACTGACAAGTGAAAGAGAAAAAAAAATGACTTGTTTACAATGTTCATTGATCCAAGAACCAATGCATGATCCATGCATGTAAATTGCAAGAGATTCCCTATTCATTGGTGTCAAATCAAGGAATAAGGGACATTTTTTTAGAAAAGTGGTAGATAATTTTTTACCATCCTCCATGGGACAATAACAAGGTCCCATGTGGTATTTTTTGAGGCTAGATTATTTTGATATGTGTCAATTCTAAGGTAGAGGCAAATGCTCTTAATCTGATAGAGAGGGGGAACATCATTCCCAAGACTAGGCATAGAGACCCCTAGATAGGTCATATATTTAGTATGTTACAATCCATTCTATTGTAAAGGATATTGTTGATATGGAGACTTTGCATTCCATCAACTCCCTCACATAAACCTTGTTACAACATGGCATGCATTTTGCACAAGGTGATGAGGTTGAGGCTCTGAAGTATTGAAAAACACCTCACATTTGCTATAAATATGGGTCTATCTATGATTATGGGTCCAAGGATGCTTAGGATGCATGAGGCTAAGAGCAAGACATCAATGATATGATGTTCACACATGAGTTTTTGAATAACACATTTGACAATGATCAATAAGTAATTTTTAATAATGTTATGTAATTTATTATATTTCTATTATGAATGAAAATTAATGTAAATAATTGATGATGAACATTAGGACTCAGTGGTAGTGGTTAGAAAACAAGTTAAATATTGAGATAAGTTTTACTATTTTCAATCATTATGTTTGTAAATAATGTTAGGTATATTTTGGTAAAACAGTGTTGCTCTATTTTTAATTGATGACATTAGTTCAAAATCTTGAATATTCATGGTGTAGACATCTAAATTTAATCACTTCCATATGATTAAATTTACCACCTTTTTGTCTACCATATTAATATTAATTTATTAAATTAATATTACACCTTTTGCCTCATATCGATAAAGCATTTAATTTAATAATTAATACTTTGTCTTTCACCTTATTCCTCTCTAAATTAAATAAATACGCTAATTTATTTAATTTAGTCATTTTCCCCCTTTTGATTTAAAATCAATTTAAAATTCCTCACTTTCTCTCTCCTTGTCACATCCCCCATAACCTTGCCCTAATCTGAATTAATTTAATTAATTCATGATTATGATGTGCATCTTCTTAATCAGAGATTAATGTCACATCCTCCTACATTTGTCACTTGCCTCTAATTTTCCATTAATTAGCCTAATCCAATGTTTGCACAACCTTAACCAAGGTCATTAACTATTTCTAGCACCACTTTTTGGTCAATTCTTCCATTTTTCCTTTTTGGATATTGACTCTCCTTCCCATGAGAATTTTTAATTCTCATTTATTTATCCCATGTCTCTCTTCTCCCTATGTGAATTTTTAATTCACAATCCATTCTTCCAAGGGAGATTCTGTAACCCTGACTGTCAACCTCACATGTACCCCAAGTCCCCATTTTGAGCCCACCTTTTATCCTCAGATCCCAGGAAAGTACCTGGTTCATGCATTAAGTCCCCAACCACCTTTCTCCTTTCCTGCATGTAGATTTTGAGAATTCTAAAATTTTTCAAATGTCCATTTCACTCCCACTTCGGGACAAGGAATCCCTTTTTAAGGAAATCTCCTCACTCCCCAAGGTGCATGTCCTTTTTCCACCTCATGTACCTTCTTGACACCTCACCTCCACCTCATATCCCCTTGTCCACTTCACCCTCCACATGTCAAGATGTGAGGGCTTGTGGGTTCTCAACCCACCATAGCCCTTCATCTTGGCCTTGTTGGAGCAATTTTGACCGTTGAATTCTCTAAAGAATTCAAATTCTCTTATAAATACCCCCTCCTCAAGGGTATTAAGAACACTTTGAATTTTCATAACTACATGCTGCTAATTTACATCCTCAATCCTTTGCCATCATTTAGCCATCTCTCTTGATCATATTGCACATTCAATCTTGCATTTAGTCACTCAAGCAATCATCTAAGGAGCACACAAATCATTCCAAGCAAGGGCCAATCAAGGAGAAATCAACAGCAAGGAAGGTGAAATCGTTTGTGTCTTATTTTGTCCATTTTCCTTATTGTTTATCACTCTTTTGGCTAATCTTGAGGTGTCCTTGGTATTTTATCATTCACATTTTTAAGTTGTTTTGCGCATTTAAAGTGGGATAGATATCAAGGTATACATTTCTGGCACGCCCGATGGGACCCACAAACAGGTTCTTGTATTTAACGTCCCTGTTGGTTAAGAATTTTGCAGAAAAAGCTCGCAGAAAGGCGACAGCGCCCTCTACTTTACTGCAGAAAGGCGGCAGCGCCCCCGCAGAAAGGCGGTAGCACCCTCTTGGCCACTGCAGAAAGGGGGCAGCGCCCCGCATTTAAAAATTTATCTTTTCTAACACGTTTACTATCATTAGGAATATATTTAGGAAGTTTTTCTAACATTTTTTTTTGCAGTGGGAGGGGCACAACTTTCCATTTTTTTTTAAATAAATAAAAAATAAAAAATAAAAATAAAAATAAAAAAATCTAACAAACTTTACCGCAGAAAGGCGACAGCGCCCCCACAGAAAGACAACAGCGCCCTTGCAGAAAGGCAGCAGCGCCCCCGCAGAAAGGCAGCAATTCCCTCGCAGAAAGGTGGCAGCGCCCCCGCAGAAAGGCGGCAGCACCCCAAAACAGCACAGTTTGGAGGGTAAAATAGGCATTTTGGCTTCGTTTTTGCTCTAGTTTTTCATTGTTTTCATGTGATAACTCTCTAACGTTATTTTGGCAAGAATATTGTTGTTTTTCACTAACGTTTTGCAGTGTATTAGGGCGTTATTGATCAAGGACAAAAAAGAAGACAGCTAACATTTGCTTGCAGGACCATCTATTTGATCTGATTTTCAAAAATTACCTTTGCTGTTTTCAAACATAGTCTAATTAGGGGGATTAAACTTCATTGCTTGTTGTGATTGCTTGTTCTTGTGTTACCTAAGGGGGCATTGATTTGTTTTCACTTTCCCCTTGCACTTTAGTGGCAGGCACGGGGAGTAGTTGGAAGCGGCTTATTGTCTCTTCTTTTAGTGGGACGCAGCAGGATTTCATCACCCCAAGGGACGATTCCAACTACGTGTACCAGGGGGGTATATAAAGGGGGGAGAACGAAAGTTGTACCCCAATCCAGTCGCGTCGTAATTGGCAGAGTATTGAAGCTAGGGTGATACCTAGATAGACATGAAGAGTTGGTCCGAGCCTTTCAGTATCTCGCTGAGGTTCCCGACTCACGCTTGTGACGAACTGGTGTTCACGGTTGTGCCTCACGTACCGAGAGTATATCGAGGACTCCCTAGAAGCCTTGTGCATCCTAGATTAAGACTTTGCCTTGCCATACCCTTAATATTAATCATAGGATTGTGCTTGCTTGAAGTATTTTCTTGTGTAAAATCTGTCAAATTTTTGATACTTTGGTCTTACTTTATCATTTTGCATCCTTGCCATAGCCATTTCCATCAAAACCCAACTCTGCCTTACTGCAGAAAGGCGGCAGCGCCCCCGCAGAAAGGCGGCAGTGCCCCTGATTTACTACAGAAAGCTGTCCACGCCCCTGATTTACTGCAGAAAGCTGTCTACGCCCCTGATTTTGCTGTCCACACCCCTGATTTACTGCAGAAAGCTGTCTACACCCCTGATTTTGCTGTCCATGCCCCTAATTTACTGCAGAAAGCTGTCTACGGCCCTGATCTTGCTGTCAATGCCCTGATTTTTGCTACATAAGAGCGAATTTGCCCTCCTGAACACCCGAAACTGCCCCATTTGGATTGATTTAGCCTCTAAACCATCATTTAATCATTTCCAACCATTTATCTCATCATCCTAAGCCTCCAGTTTGTCATTCTAAGCCTCCCGAAACCTCCATTTGATCTATTTGAACCCCCATTCTATCACTCCAAACCTTCGTCAACCATTATAGATCCCCATTCATTTTCCACAATCATCTTTAATCCACCTTTTTCACTTTAATTTTTCATCCAAAAGTCCATACATCACAACTTCACCATTCACATTGCCAAACACCACCCATAGCCAAACCATCCTAACCTTGCATTACAAAGTGGATATCCAAATTGACTATAGGGCTTGAAGTTGATTATTAGTTTTTAACTTCAAGCCCAATCAATTCGCTTCCATCTTGAGGTGAATTCGGTGTTGTGAGTTATCATCCTCGGCCCAATCAATCCATTCCTCTCTTAAGGTGGATTCGGTGCCGTAATCATTCTCTTAATCAATCAAAGCTCTAGGGTCACTAAGGGTAACCTCCGATAATCAAGCTTAAGGTCTATATCTCACATCTTTCATCGTTCAACCATACCCATCCTATCGAATCCAAATCAAACTCAAATCCAATCGAAATCCAAATCTAACCAAATCCAGTCCAATCCAATCAAAATCCAAATCTAATCCAATCCAATCCAAATCAAACTCAAGTCCAATCCAACTCAAATCGAAATCCAATCCAATCAAAATCCAAATCTAGCCCAATCCAATCCAAATCAAATCCAAATCCAATCAAATCCAATCGAAATCCAAATCTAATCCAATCCAATCCAAATCAAACTCAAGTCCAATCCAACTCAAATCGAAATCCAATCCAATTGAAATCATATCCAATCAAATCCAATCCAATCCAATCCAATCTAAATCCAATCTGATCAATCGAAATCCAATTTGATCCAATCCAAACCCCATCACAATCAAATCATTTGACATCTAGCATTTGCATGCCCGTTCAGACCCGTTTACAGGCAAAGAAAATGGCCGACCGTCAAGCTCAGAATGCCCAACCAAACAACCCCCAAGATCCCAAAAACACAATCAATGTCTCATCAGATCCTAACAAGGGTACCAACATCTCTCATGACCCTCATAATGGTACTTCATCACATTCTAACACTGAGAATCAGAATAACTCGCCACATGGTGAAGAGAGTATGGTTAATCAACCTGAACTCACACTTGAGGAACATTTTAGTAATCCTGCCAATGTACAAATGACTGACCGTTTGCTTGAGAAACATGGTGAAGAAATCTTGGCCCACTTAATTGAGAAGGGTGTCAAACCCCCCTCAAATGTTGACTGGTCCAAATATGGGGGTGCCCCATCTAACGTACTCCAAGGGTCTCAAAATGCACCAGAAGGTTCCTACTTCTCCAATGTTCCTCCAGTCGAGGGTTGGCACCAACCTGAATTTGGCAATGTCATTCTTTATCAAGTTAATTATCCCCCACACGCTTTGACCTCAGCTATAGGTGGACCTCAAGTGCCTGATCCCAATAACCCATTTGCTTACGGCATGCCACAAAGTGTTCCCCAACCTCCTCCATTAATGTTAACAACACCCCTTCCTTCCAACCAACCTCCAGTCAACATTGGGGGCACCTCCTTTGCTACATCGCTTTTGCCTCCCGGGACCACCAACATACCACCTCAACAGGTTCACCAATCTACCATTCTGCCTCAATTACCTCCATAAGGCACACCCCAGCTGAACATTCCAAGCGGAACCCAACAACCCCTTTTACAAAATACACCCATGCTACCTCCACCATCTCATCTGCAACAACCTATACACAATACCTTGGCCTCTTCACAACAGCCATCCTACCAACCATAAGGAAATCTATCTCAACCTATTTCCCAAACCATGTCTCCCTTTCTTGCATCCCTTTTGTGTCCAAAGGTTCAACCACAACACAATATCCCACCTCAACCCATACAACACTCGACATCACAACATCAACCTCCCCAACACTACTATCATCATAATCAACAGCAATTTCCCCAACAACCACTTTATACAACCTCCCAACAATCACAACAATATCCTCATTATCAACAAACCAACACACAATGCCCCATCCAACCTACCCCACACCTTTACCAAACAAATTCATGTTATGCCCCGCAACACCAACCCCCGTATCAACAGAACCCCTTGTCTTACCAGCAAAACATGTCATCATCAAATCATCCAAACCTATATTTCCACAATCCGACACCCTTTCAGCAAGATCCCTCATCATTCTATCATCAATATCCCCCCAACCCACCACCAGCTAGCTCTGATTTATTGGAAATCAAAGCTGCACTTAAGGATCTTCAAGCTGGGGCTACAAAACAATCATTCAAATTCGAAGATATATGCCCATATCCGTTTGATCCATCCATCTCATTGATCCCATTTCCTAAACATTTCGAGATTCCAAAATTTGACAAATACAAGGGAGACAAAGACCCTAAAGCTCACTTGCAGGAGTTTTATTCACAGTGTCAAGAAGTCATGTACAGTGATAACTATCTCTTGCGCTTGTTCCCATGAAGCCTAGCAAGCCATGCCCTAGATTAGTTCATGACTCTCGAAAAGGGGTCCATAAAAACTTTTGCAAACTTATCAGAAAATTTATCCTATTTCTCTTTCAATTTGCGGAAGGATACGTACACTTTAGATCTCCTAAAAGAGAAACAACGTGATGGAGAAACCTTTACCAGCTACCTCCAACGGTGGTGTGCATTAGCTAGCCGAATGAAAAATCCTCTGAAAGAAAAAGACATGGTCACCCTTTTCATGGAGAATTCTCATCCTGACATGGCCCATAATTTAGACTACATTGTGTCACCACTTTCGAAGAGATAGTGGAAAAGGGGCCTATCCTTGAACGTGCCCTTATTGCCAAAGGACACATCAAAATACACAGTCATGATAAAGAAAGGTCATTTGGAGATAAACCACGCTTTTGGAATAAGAACTAAAATGTAGTGAACGATGGAGTGACAGACACCAAACATGTCCAAGTGGCTAATGCATCCCAAAGGCAACAGCAGTCTGTACCCAACACCATATCTGTACCCAGGGGGCACCTCGTCCCCCTCAATAGTCAAACCAAAAAAATTAGGGGAACACCAAACGTCAATACGACCAATTGGGTGAACCCTTGAGTGTTGTTTTTAATAAATTGCTACAAATCAATTACCCCATCACATACCCTATCACCAAGCCATTCGATGAGTCCAAACCCAAGCCGGCATGGTTTAAAGAAAATGATTATTGTGACTTTCATAAAATCAAGGGACACTCTTTGAATAAGTGTCAGGGTTTAAAAAATTATGTCCAAGATCTCATTGATCGAGGAGATATCAAGGTTGACCCCACCCAACCTTTGTCGTCCAATGCTCAACTGCAAATCTATCAAAACACCTTCCCAAACCATGGTCAAAGCCCTAGCACCTCCAACAGTAATCCCCAAAACAACAGCACAAATAATGTGAATTACAAGAATGTGCCTTTCAATTATGAAGGTGTTATTCATTACATTGAGCAGGTGGAACCATGAGTATCCATGATACACGTTAAATCCAAAGACCCTCAATCTGTTGTGACTACATGACTAGCCCGCATCACCGTCCCTGCAGCCTCTGCACCCATCCAACCCACTCCTGTAAACTCTCAATATAACATCCTTGATCACTTAAGGAAGACCCCCGCTCATATATCCATTTTGGATTTGCTTAAGTCTTCCCCGGTACATCAAGAGATCCTTAATAGATCTTTGCAGGAGACCCACGTACCAAATGACATCGACCCCACACAATTCCAAGCTTTGGTGGGACACCTGGCTTTGTCTCATCACCTCCATTTCAGCCAAGACGACATGCCAAACATTGATTTCAACCACAACCGCCCCCTACATATCAAAGTCATAGTGCCGAGTCATAAAATAAAAGGGTCTTGGTAGATAATGGCTCGCCCCTCGATTTATGTACTATGAAATTCGCCAAAGCGGTGGGTATGTCCAAAGCGGACCTAAGCAGCTAGATAATTACAATTAAAGCTTATGACAATAGAGAGAGGAATTTAGGAATCATCGGTCTCCCTATTCAGAAGAGTGGGACTGTGCTCCAATATACTACGCCATGTCCTTGATGCGGACTTACAGTATAATCTCCTGCTTAGCCCATGGCTCCATGCTATGCAAGCCGTCCCATCCATGTACCATCAATGCCTCCAAATTCGATTCAGCCCGGATAGGAGATCACCATCTATCTTGGAGCCCCAACCGTTTGGTATTGTTGAGCTTTAGAAGCATCTTTTCCCCATCTACATTATTGTCGGGGTCAAAATGGGGGCATCCTAGTCGTTATCCTCAATCCATCATCCCGCAGATAACCACCACTCCATCCTCCACCACAAATCCTTCAGTCACTAGGGTCCAGATCATTGACAAAGGATGCGGTGAGTATGAGATGCATACGGCTCTCAATGTAGCCACCATGCCACTGTCACCGCATGAGTACGGTCAACCTTCACATGCCACACAAAAGGAAGACAAGATCATCACCTTTAGCAGTAAAAACATTCCTACTACCACTTTCAGATCTTCGAGTGTCAAGGTTGATGCACCAGAGGAAGACATAAGCCAATGGGTATACCAAGAAGAGATCGAACCAGAAACTCCTCTAAAGAAATATTTTCAAGAAAAGTATCCTTGGCCAACAAAATTCATGGAAAAGCATAACTATCAAGGTAGAGGCCTAGGCAAAGCGGAACAAGGGCGGTTGCAACCCATTGATACACCACAGTCACCCAAGAAGGTAGGAATTGAGTATGACAACAAATAGAAAAGCCTCGCAACATCATCTAATACTTCTCATAGTATCACCATGGACGAGGGCTCATTGGCAGACATACCCAAGGAGGAATCCATCATACATGCGTACATGATGTCGATCCCACTGACTTATCATCCATGTTCGAATGCCTATCCGTTTGCACCATCAACCTATCCCTTCGTCACCCTGAACTCATTGATTGGGACCTACATAACACCACACCTGTTAGTATGTCTACAGACATGTATGTCAACCTTATGGGATTGGGGGAGGATGAACACTCCAGTCGCAAAAGTAAAAGTAAGAAAAATAAAAAGAGG
>VDFB02376844.1:0-11826 GCA_007258455.2 Sequoia sempervirens
TCTTGATCTAAGCTTTAGTCCATTGACACCCAAATCTGTTGATATCATCTTCTTTAGATCTATCATTTTATCCTTTCATCACCTTTTCTTCCTTTCTAATCATCTGTTCCCATCTTTCTAATCCATATTGATCTAATCCAACATCACGAATCCTTCACCAATTCAACCAACAATAGCAATCAAGGGAAACCCTAATTACATTGACAATGATAATAAGTCTTGTTGATTAAGAGGTATATGACATCGATCCCCTTGATGCTATCATCTCTAGTAAGCTTTCCCCAATCACTTTCCAAAAACTAATCCCCCCTCCAAGCTATCTTGTTACATCTTCATGTACACCTAATAACACTCCTTATGCTACCTTTGATAAGGGATATCCATTATCTTCCTCACCCGCATCCCCATCATATCCTTCACTTGCATCATCTCCTTATCCAACATCCATGTCTTCCTATCCTAATTCACCATAACAATATCCCTATCTTAATCTCCCATCCACATCCTCCTATCTCAATCCTCCATCCACATATGCGCACTATCCTAATCCTCCATACCAATCTTCCCATACTAATCCTACATTCACACCTTCCTATCCTAATCCAACATCCACATTTTCTTATCCTTACCCTACATCCACATCGTCTTATCCTAATCCAACATCCACATCTTCCTATCCTAATCCACCATCCACATCCTCCTTTCTTAATCCTCCATCCCAATCCTCCCATCCTAACATGCTATCCCAATACCTTTATTACAATCCACCACCCACATCCTCTTGTCTGTCTTACCCATCCATTTTCTCCTGATCCACCATTCATATCATATTCTCCTGATTCATCCGTTTCAATGTCCTGCGCTGGCCTCCGTCCAGTCATAATCCCTTCTCCCTACTCCTGGTCTTCCATCCATCCATTCTCCCTCTAATCCACTGTCCATGTCCTTCATTCCCTCTGCCATCCAAGCCTGGTGCAATTCTCCACTCTAAGAAGTTCTCCAAGGACTTATAACAAAGAAGACATCCCCACCTACACATCCTGAAGTCATGGAACCATGCCATCCCAATCCCTCATCCACGGTCGTTAGTGATGAGATCCTCCTCCATCCAACACCTATCATTGATGTTACCACCCCTAGCACCACTCAAACCATTGAAACCATGAGACCCACCGAATCCATTTAAAACACCCATCTCCTGTTCACCTCCTTCCATAAACCATCCATCTTTTCGTCCATCCATGGCTCCACCATCCATTCCACTCCACTCCATTATCCACCATCCATTCATGTTTCCATGGATCCCCTATCCTTCCATCTTCCCCACTTGTAGAGTCCCTCCAAGACTCCATCATCATGCCACCCACACACAATGAGTCATTCCAATAGCTTGATCTAAAGCATCCCAACATATCCCCTTCTCCACATGAAGATCTTGTCATCCCATCTACTCCTACTCAAGATTATAGTCCCCCATCCATTCCATCCCATGATCCCCTTGGCACTCAAGATCTGATCACTCTATCTCATGAGCCCTTATCACTTGTTGCCATAAATCCAGATCCTATCATGTCACCTAATTCCTCTCCTGATCCCTTACCACTCACTCTTGATCAAGATGTTGCTACCCCATCATCTCCATCTCATGATCCTCCATCATCGCCTAAACCTACTATCCCCACATCGCTTTTATATCCCCTTGGTACTCTCACATTCTTCCATGGTGGTCTCCTTATAGAAGAAAAACAAAGCATATATACCACCCATCCTCCTCCACCTAATAATGGACTCGCATCATTCTTCCATAATAACACAAATCCTATCATGGATCAAATGCTCAAGAACATGAACTCTCAGGGAAAATATTTAGGCCTTCATGAGCAAGGTATTTTAGAGCCCATCCAGGTCAAATAACACTCCTATACATGAGGTCTCAAATGTACTACTTGCGAATCGCAATCCAAAAATATTGGTAAGACCTCTACCTGTCCTCAACGAGCCTCCTCCACAAGCATAATAGGCTATATCTATCACTCCACAAAATCATTCACTGCCATCCCCCCTCCACCGTATCACCTCGAAACAACCATCCATATTCCTCCTTCATCTACTCCATCCATTTTGGTTCCTTATGTCCCTCCATCTTCCATCACACACCCTCCATCTACTAAGTCCATTTTGGGCCCTTATATCCCAAAATCATACCCTTCATCTCGGCCTATTCATCCTTTTACCCATCCATCACCTATCCATGTCACCCATCATACATATCCCATTCTCATGTTCCCTAATTAGGAATAACAAAGGCATGTACCTCCACATCCTCCATCCACACATCATCCCCAAAATCCAACCTCCATCACTCCACATCATCCATCTCCTCGCACCCATTCCATTGCTATTAAAAGCACTTTGGATGCCAAAATAAAAATGCATAAATCTAAACATCCACATGAATCTAAAGATCCCCATGTCCCCTTCAAAAGACATGTTGATGAAAATAAAAATCAGAATCATACCCATCAACCACAAAGGCCCACCAAAGCAAAGATCAAAACCATGTGGATCCCAAAGAAAAAAGATGCAATGCCTTCAAATGAAAAATCTATAACAACATCCAAAGCTCCTAATCCAAAATCTAATCACACAATTCTTCCATCTCCTAAATCTTTTTTGGGTCCTTATGCCCCAAAATTCACTATTTCATCTCCTCCATTATCGCCACATCATCCATCCATTAATTCACCTATCATTTCACATCCACCACCATATGTGCCAATGTTGGTCCTGAAATCATCATCCCATCACACACCTACCCCATCATTCCATCCATACCCTTTCCAACATCCCATCCATTATCCCACATAGCTCCCCCATCATATCCCTTTAATCCATTCCCTTGCATAATCCATTTATCCTAATAAGGTTGTACCAACATCTGATAGTCATTTCAAACATGAGCTCTTAATACCTCGTTTGGAACTTGATGTTTGAGTCCTTCATCCATCTCCTTATTACATGTCTTCTAAATCCACTTATCCACATCCCTATCTTTATCCATCTCTATCCACATTCTATCCAAAAAGTCAAAAAAGTCAAAAAAATCAAAAAAATCAAAAAATTAGAAAAATCCAAAAAAAAAAAGAGTAAAGAGAAAAATTCATCCAATGGTGAAAACTTGGCAAACAAGCACCTTGGATAAGTACCATGATGAAAACCTGGAAAACAGGCATCATGCATAAATCCCCATCTATCTCCTTCCACACTTGGGGGCAGCTTCATCCCCTTCATCCTTTCCCTCCATCATACCTATCTTCCACATCTTGCCATCATATCCCATTTATCTCCAACCCCACCATCCTCCTTATGATCTTGATATCGATAGGGGAAAACATATATACATGCTTTGGACATCTCTTGGCATACACCCCCCTCACCGTCACACTATCCCAATCCTTATTCACATCCATCTACTTTCCTTGTTCACCCATCATGCTACCATTAATCTCTCCTACTTATCCATGCATCCTACCTATATCCATCTCACTCCGTTCTTTTCCTATCCTTCTATCTCTCACCCCCCCTTTCTCATCATGCATTACATATCTAGAGTGGGGGCATCTATCTTCCTTTGTGATATAGTCCTTGGAGAAATCATTCATCCATCCAAATGATCCCTTTCATCTCCCCATCCTTATCTTCCTATCCATCTAAATGATCCCTTTCATCTCCATATCCTAATCTTCATATCCATCATAGCATCCCTTCCATCTCCCCATCCTTATCTTACTATCCATCTAAATGATCCCTTTCATCTCCCCATCCTAATCTTCCTATCCATCATAGCATCCCCTCCATCTTCCCTTCCTTATCTTCCTATCCATCCATAATAGTGTACCTTGCATCTCTCCATACTTATCTTCCTATCCATTCCATCATAACCATTCCTTTCATCTCCCCATCCTTATCTCCTTACCAATCCAAACAATTCTTTTCATCTCCCCATCCTTATCTTCCTATCCACCCATCCTTCTCTCCCTATCCATTTATCTCTATCCTCATCCCATCTCATAATCTTGTGTCATTGGTCTCTAGCTATAGGCTTCTCCCCATGCAATCCAATTCCATCTATCTCGTCATCATCACTCCTACTTCTTTTGCACATCTGTCCAATCTCCTATCACTTCTCATCACTCATCTCTCCATCATATCATCCTCCCAATTCATTTTGATGATTTGGATAACTATTCCATCCCTGAGCTTTGCATGATTGCTATCATCCTATCCAATCCAACAGGTCTATCTTGTCTTATCATATCGGTCCCATCATTTTATCCTTTTATCAAGGTCATCCCGTCATCCTTTATCCACCATTTTTCTTTGGTCTTTATCAAACTATGTTTCCCTTGTGCTTTCACGTAGGCAAGGTCAATCTTTTGATCCGCCCCTAGGGCTACTTTTGTCTGTCCTATCTTTATCATCTATCATCGGTCTTCATTGTCCTCTTTCTGATTTTTTCCATCTGGTCTTTGTCATCCATCATCTAGGTCTCCATCATCCTCTTCTCACTTTTATCCATGGTCAGTCATCAGCCTTTTATTGAACTACAAGGGCTCTATGCTTTCATGTAGGCAAGGCTAATCTTTGATCATCCCCTGAGCCCCTAGGTCATTAGGGTGTATCGGCCTTATGTCTTGTGTCTTTTCATCATGTCGTGTCATTAAGTATGTCCCTATCTAACTGGCTCTTAACAAATGAGATCCACCAGTATTATCAGCTCCAATCAATTTTGAATATCCTACGTCATATTGATCTTTTAGTTTAGTATCCATCTTTGGTCTCAACAGGATGTATCCTTCCTAAAAGACCTCATCAATCTCATCCATCCCCTGGATCCTATGGCAAAGGACATTTGAAATTGATTGCGATATTTTGATACTTTTGGCTTTTTTTTATCATTTGAGCTCCCTATCATCACTTGTCAAGGTCATCTTGATCTATCATATCATGGTGTGTTTTGGTTGGTTAATATAGGGGCATATCTTGATCTTTTTGCTTTGTTGTTGTCTTCTAGGTTGTCCCATGTAGTACCCACCAAGACCTCTAAGGTCTTGTGTTACGTTGGGGCATCCTTTTGTGCTTGTGGTTACCCAAATGCCTGGCTGGACCAAGGTCTTCATGACTTTGGGGTGTTGGGATAGCCTTCTTGTTTGTTGTGTTTGTTTTATGCATTAGACACGAATAGACCTTGGTTCTTCATACCCTGGCATCTTGTGTCTTATGCTATAGCAAAAATCAGTGCTCCAAAAATGGTAAATTTCATTAGGATTGCATTTCATCGCCCATTTCATCCTCTCATCTATCAAAACCCCCCCCATCCATTCATCATTCATCAATCCCCCTCCCCTATCCATCCAATCTTTTATCATCATCTTTTCAATCTTCTTAGAATAATATAGATTGGTTATTCTAAGCATCTTGTCCCCCATCATTTTTATTCCTTTCATCCATCTCACATCTCAATCCAATCCTCATCAATTCAATCACACCCGTGGTCTTGTTCCCAGCCTTGCTACAAGCCTTGATCTCATCATCATCATCATCGGGATATCCTTCCCTATCCTTTGGTGTTGTTTTGGGATGTATCATTCCCTCATCAACAACACTCATCAAGATGTATCTTTCCTTATCCTCGTGTTGTTTTGGGATATAGCATTCCCTCATTGACAACACTCCATCCATAATCAACCCATTTTGGCTTGTACCTTGACTGGGGCAACATAACCTTTGTCCTTAAATTCATTTGTGCTTCCCAATCTCCTATTGTTTTTCATCCTCTCTCATCCCTCACCTTGCCTCCTCTTCCTCATCTCCCCTTTCATCATCTCATCCATTTTGAGAGCACACCTATGTTCTCTTGAACCCGCATGTCCTCTCGAGGGGGAATCCCCAATCCCTAATCTTCATCTTCACCCCCATCATCTATCTTCCTAGTCACTCCTTTGTTGATTGGGGAATCTTTCCCAAGCTAACCATCTTCTTTCGGGTTCTATGTTTTAATGTTCTTTTAAATGATGCTACTTTGTAACACCATCTCAAAGAGGGGAAAAATATAGACACCTAAATTTGGACACTTCCATTTGTCCAAATTTATCCCTTTTTTATCTAAACATCCTCTTATTTGCATTAATTAAGTAATATTGCTATTATTTAATTAATATCCATAAATCCTTTTGAATCCCTAAGTTATTTAGTTAATGATTAAATACCTTACCCCTTTTCCCCTTTTCCTCAAAAAAATTAAATAAATAATACATTTATTTAATCCCCCACATGTCACATCCTCCATCACTTTTCCTTAATCATAATCCACCTCTTAATCCCATCATTAGGGATGTGCACATGTCTAATCCATGATTAGGATGTGTCACATCCTCCAAATTTTGCAAGTTGGCTTATAATCCTCAATAACCATTAATTGTCTCCTAATTGGTGATTAGATAGTTTAATCAACCCCCCTTTGGTCAACACTCCCCATCCCCAAGGAATTTTTAATTCATTTTTATCTTCCCAAGGATTTCCTCTTTCCCATGTGATCATTGAGAGGTCACATCAGTCACATGTGGGTAAGTACTTATCTTTTTAAGGACCTTGTCTTATCCTTAAGATATCCCCATTCATGTGAATTTTAAATTCACTTTTATTTATCCAAGATTCTCCTCTTCCCCTTGTGATCATTGAGAGGTCATGTCATCCTTATTCCAAGGTACTTACAAGTACCTTCCCATCACATGTCATCTTCCACCTCATGTGTCCTTGTGACACATCAGTCGACACATGGTAAGATGTGAGGGCTTGTGATTCCTCAACTCACCTTAGCCCTACATTTTTCCCATGGTGGCAAGATCTCAACCATCCATTCCTCTAGGGCTTATTTCCATAAAATGAAAGAATTTTCTTTCATTCTCTAATTCACACACTTGTAACATTTAACAATCAACTTTCTTTCATTCATTCTCTCACCCACCATTATTGTTCATCTTCAAGCTTTCATTGTAGCCATCTCTTACATCCATCAAACTACCCACTTGAATCATTTGAATCTCCATAAAACCCTCATCACTTTGAACCCACTTTCATCACATCTTTCCATCAAAGCAGCATACAAAATCAACTATCAAGGGCCAACCAAAGATCAATTCAAGATAAGGTAAAATCTTCTCTTTTCATCTTTATTTTGTTTTGAATTCAACTAGGCTAATCGTGAGGTGTTAGTGTTCTTTTCCTTTCTTTTTGTAGCTTGTTTTGCATATTTTAGAGTAGGTTAAAAGCACTGATCATAGTAATAGCATTTACCTGGCTCATGGGGTCAACTAGGACTCCTATCACAATGATTGAGGTGAGAAAGAATGTATAGAGGAGAGGGCTTATTATTTAAGGGCAAGTCCTACAAGGTGAATGTCACATCTGGAAAACCAGGCGCAAGTTGCAAGGGAGTAATCAAAACCATATTAACATACACTGAGGGTTGAGGAGAAGCATCGGAGTGGTCAATAATCAAGTTCATAGAATGGGATGGAAATGGGTCTGTGTGGATCTGCAACTCACTATTGGCCTTCGCTGCCAATTCATTTGTGTTTTGTTTCATCCCATCAAGACAAATGGTACCGTCGTCGATGTGATCTTGTATCTCATGAAATAGATGCATACAACACTCAGTATCATGTTCGTTGACATGATGGTACTAGAAAAAAGCATTCACATCATACCAATCAAGATATGGTTCCTTTAGAGTTCAAGGGTTTTCCAAAGTTATGATCTTATCATTCAGCAACTTTTGCAAAATGGAAGAATAAGATTCTACTAACTTTGTAAACTTCCTATTAAATCTGAGGCCCTGATCATTAGTCGCAGTAACTATATTCGCAACAACCTTTCCTTTTCCTAGGATGGACACAATATACTTTCCTTCTAAATTGGAGTGCGAGGAGGATCCCCTGAACTAAACTACCATTTGCTAATACTCTCACAACATGACACACAAATGCACAAAGGAAGGATATTTCATTAGGGAAAACTTCTCCTATCAAGCTCGCTGCAGATTTCTTATGAAAACCTTTTGTACATTGGAGTTGGGCAGCGGGTATGAGATCTATGAAATGATCACTTGGTATCGCGCAATAAAGTCAGTTATCTTCTTTTTATCCCCCTACTTACATCGGATGATATCCGAGAAGGTCATCTTCAAACCAATGTTATCCTAGAACTGACGGAGAAACTAATTCACAAGCTGATCAAACGAGAATATAGAATTAACAAGCAAGGAACAATACCATTCGAGTGTTCTATCCTTGAGAGATCGAGGAAAGAGTTTCACCATCAAAGTATTGTGATGAAAGAAATCCATACACAGTGTTGAAAGCTGACACGTGTTTGCGGATCCCCTTTTCCACCATACTTTTCAAACTTAGGAATCTCCATTCCTTGTGAAAAGGAAGTACTCAAGATTGCTACCGACAATGGACTATGTTATTAAAAAATCTGAAATATAGGCTAGGTGGAAGCCTAGGAAAGGCTCGCCAACTGGTTTTACATCTGACCCATGTTTTGAAGAAGAGCATTTAGAACAGGGTCAGAAGATGACAGAGGCCCAGTGGAACCACCAAAACCACCTCTGGAGCCATTGTTGTGACCACCACTGGAGCCACCACCACCAATAGGGCCTCCACCAGAGCCACCTCCACTACCTAAGCCACCACCATGGCCTCCACTAGAGCTGCCTCCACCAGCACCACCTCCACTACCAAAGTCGCCACCACTCATTCCACCGGAGCGTCCACCATCAAGGGAAATAGGAGGGGTGAAGCTGAAACCAAGGGGTATTCTACTCGCCTTGATAGTGTTATGCTTTTGAGAAGCAAAGGAAGCTAATCAAAGGACCTATTTTAGCCATGCATACAAATGTGGTAGGCATCGAAATTCCTATTTTTCTTTCATAGGCATCGAGCAACTCCCCTTGAATAGTATCTGATCTAGTCTTATATGAGGGGATATAGGCTTCAATTATATTAGTAAGGCCTCGTAAGAGCTCTATACCTATCTGATCATTTCCTAACAAATATCTCACCTCGCTAGCAAGTCTAGCGGATCTTGCCATGTTCGGTGCTTTCTCCAAATGATTCACAAGGTCTAACAATCTGTTATCTAATGCCAAAAGTTTTTCCACAGGAATATGCACAGCATCATCCTCGTCTAAAAATGAAGTCATAAGGGATGATGGAGGAGTAGGAACATAATTGTCTTGTCTATGAGACCCATCTTGTCAGTAAAACCTATAGGAAAACTAGTAGTAAAATCAGTAGCTAGACTGGTGGAAAAAGTAGAGGTGAAACTAGAAGTGACCTTCATCTTTTCCATAGGTAGGTGTTGCACACTTCTCCTAAAAATGTACCCAAAATTCATGGACTGGGTTGTGATACTCATAAACCTTCACAATACTTAGGTTTACAATAGTCACCAGGTGTGAAGGAAAAAGTCTGAACACAAACAAGTGGATAGACATTGTTCAGGTCAAGTTCACCAAAAATGTAAAGTAGGGGGACCAACCACACCAAGGCTCCAGGTCACAGAGAACCGAGAGCAGAGGGATGCCCTATCTTACCTCAAGCTAATGAGCATCTAGTATAAGAATCGCGAATGAAGAACACTCTCAAGTGCTTTTGTCACACTGCAGATCCGAAAACCTAAATGGGGCTAGATGAGCCAGTCTCTAGAATCTGAATTGCACCTCATACAGCTCTTTGTTTAAGGATGGCAGCGCAAGTATGGGACAATAATGTGGTGTGCTAGAGTCTCTCTAGTGCACTAGCTTCTGTACAACCAAAAAATGTGAAATACAATACGAGAAACAAGAAAACCTACTAACTTTCTAGCTGACTAGTTTTAACAAAATGAACAGAATAATAAAATGCGAGAAATAGCTACATAAATGATAAAGAAGGTAGATGAAGATAAGGATTATGAATGTCAACTCACTAAGGCTCTAGTTTGCTAGCGAGGTCCACACACACGTCCACCTACACACAGCCAAGAGAGAGAAATTTTGGGTTGTATAAGGGTTTTCCTTAGTCAAATCCTCACTTTGGTGTTTCCACCTCCACGAATAGCTAGGAAAGCCACGAAGTAGAAAATACGATAAAGGAAATAGAAAGGAGAGTATTGAACACTACAAAAGATACAATGCTACTCTATCAGACCACAACGGAAAGGAGAGTGAAGCAATACCACCTCCACCCAAAGTCTCTCAAGTCCAATGAAAGGAGAATGCAAGGAAATGAGCTTGGTAAAGTCGACACGGCCATAGCAATGACTAAGGGGGGTCTCGCAAGACTCCAAACTCAAAACTTCTATGGTAGCACAATGCATACAAAGATGAAGTTGATGGAGTAACAAGTTGTTGTAATGCTCAATGGAGTTGTGAAAATGCTCAAGAGATCAAGTGAAGTTGCTAGAATTGTGAAGAATATGAAGTATAATGCTAAAGAGATGCTCCAGAGATGAAGTGATAGTGAAAATTATGCATTTGAAGGAAGATTAGGAGGGGAAGAGTTGTTTTTGGGTCGGATGGTCGACACAGAGATGTTATGATTCATGCCCAATGGAGAGCATAATGTCCCTATAGACACTAAAGGTAGGAATATGTCAGGGATGTCAGCGCACCGCACAGACATCCACATGTCGCGCCCGCATCCCCGACAAATATTCCCCCACCAACATAGGAAAAATTCCAAGTGGATGGAAGGCAAGTGGGTGATGTGGAATTTTTCCTTCAGGTTTTATTTTCTAAGGTGAGGGGATGCAAAAGGGGAATTTACACAAGGGGTGCAAATTCGCTCCTATACAGACATATTCTAAGGAACATCAAACTTCCATAATAATGAAAATTAACACACTTCATGAAGATTAGAGTATCTATAGACATATACAAAATGGAGAAAATTTTGCAAAGGTCTGGAGACATATATGAACATCCTTGATGTTATTGTTTCTCAAAAAAATTACTTTCAGCCCACCATATGCCAAGGATGTCCACCCCATGAGAAATTTTATAAAATGTCAACACTACTCATGCGTATTAAAGTATCCATCGATGAATCTTTAGTGACCAATATCTCATCTCTGCAAAAGTTATTGCAATCTGACTCAACCCCACCATAATGTTTGTCGCAGTTGGAAACCCTAGTACAACCGCAAAATGTTTCATCCATAGTTGGAAAGAAGGGGAAAACCAAACAACTAATCATTTCTCTGGTCTATTTTGTTGTTGCTCTTGGGTTCACATAAATTGTTTGTGTAGCTCTAGGATGAGTGTTTTCTATTAAATCCTTTGACAAGGCCAATCCCTAGATAATTGACAAGTGTAATTTGTGGTCCTCGAGGGCTTAAAAGGTTCAAGTTTTTAGAACTTATTAGAGCGACCAATCATTTTAGGGATATCATTTTTCTACAGTGTTTAAGATGATTGAATGGATCTGAACCATATATGTCAGACTGGTGACATATTTTTAGTGTCATCACAAGCTTTTTTTTTCTCATGGGTAATATTTAGACCATGTAATGAATGTCGCTTAATATCTATATCTCTATGTATATCTTATTCACTCCCTATTTATCCCTCCCTATCTCTCTTTCACACACACACACATACTCCTTGTTTCTCCCTCCCTATCTCTATCTCTATCTATATTTATCCTGTTTATCCCTCTCTTTCCACTATTTCTCTCTATCACCTCATTTATCTCTTATTCGTGTATCCTCTCTCTCTCT
>VDFB02376845.1:0-62908 GCA_007258455.2 Sequoia sempervirens
AGTTAAGAAAAAGGAAGACATTGCTATAGAATCTAACCCAATATGGAACTTACACACGAAAAATTAAAGCAAAAAGAAAGTTCTACTATTTTCTTACATGCATTGAATGGAATAAGCACACCACAAACACTTCAAGTATTTGGTTACATAAAAAAGAGAAAGGTGATAATGTTGGTTGATACATGTAGTACACACAAATTTATTGGTAGAAGATTGGCTAATGAGCTCAATTGTTTTTGGGGTAAGTGCAAAAAGATGGGGGCCAAAAAGGGGTCTTAAGTGGCCACTTTTTTTTTTCTTCTAAAATTAGGAAATACTAACCTTGGATGAGAAATTGAGGATAGTTACACTCAAAATTTTAAGATGCAACAAAAATAATGTAGCAAGTGCTCTGAGTCTTCTTTCTAAACTACTATGTTTTTTTTAAAATGGTATAGATTAAGTGGTTCAAAAGAGGGAGCCACATAAATTGGTGCTATTTTTTTTAAAAAAAAATAACATAGCATCTTTTGTGGCTCCCTCAAAAGGTTAACTTTTTTTTGGTATTTTTAAAATCGCTTTGGTGAGAAATTAGCTGACAACATGTAGTTTATGCCAAATTTTTCTGATAATTTTTTAATGAATATTTGATTTTTTTAATGTATTTTATCATTGAAGGTGACTCTCAGATAGTTATTAGGGCCCTCTCAAGAAAAATCTCTCATTCTTGGCATTTGAATTATCTTCTACAACATGCTCTTTCCATCTTACAAAACTTTATGTATTATCAGATTTAGCATTGCTTTAGAGAAGCTAATTCGGCTATAGATAAATTGGCAAACATGGCCATTGATTATTCCTTCCCTCTTACTGTGTTTTCTCTTAATGAGTTTAATTCTTTTGTGTTCTAATGCTCTTGGCTTCTTATGACAACTTCTTGAAATTTCAACATTCCTTCGCATTGTGTGTTGAGTTGGTCTTGATTCTAATAGGTGTCTATTGGCATAATGTTGTCATTGAAGTCAAAAGAAGATCTATGTAATATCATAGAGAAGAGGTGTAAAAGACTTAGTCAAATTTGTGCTAAGTTAGAAAGTTTTGGAGTTTCGGCTTATTGCATATCAAATACCTTGAAAAGACTTAGAATCTTTGAAGAATATCGAGTGTTTGATCTATCTGAATATAGGAAAAGTTGTAGTGTAAACATCATCAAACAGACAACCCCATATCGAAATGAGTTCCTTCAAAGTCCCCTCGATGTAACAAGGTCTCATTGATAACACATCAAAGAGACAAACCTATATTAGTAGGAGTCACTCATGGTCCCTCTGATGAAGAAATTTTTATGCAATACATTGTACATTGATGACACTTTGATATTTCAGGTTGAGTGATTTCAATGTCCCTTCAATATTTTGAAATATAAGGAAGGCATACGATTGGATTTTATCAGAGAGAGAGATGGATATCAGCAAGAACGAAGTTGTGGTCTCTTTGATACGATGATGATCTATGTTTTGGTATTTGGTGAATTGGCTTATCAACGGGATATGGAGATTTCGAAGAGACATTGTTTCATGTCTCTCCAACATGGCAATAATGGAAGGTGCTAGTAGTGGTGAACGGTTGCGAAGGATTCTTATCAAAGAGAGATGCATATATTGACAAGACAGTAATGTAAGTCCCATCGACACCCCGATAAGCACTTCATTGAAGAGACAAACACATTTAAGAAGGACATAATAATGAGTCCCTTCAACATCTCGATAGCACATCAGAGAGAAGGGTGAATATCAGCAGGACGAAATGTTTAGTCTCTTCGAAATGCCAATAAGGTGGAGCCCAAATGACAATGAATGATGAAATCTGAGGACAAGTGGCGACGTGTGATTGATCAATGTGTCAAGTCACATAGGTGATGGTTAGATGTATGATGATGATAGGGATGACATGTAGGTCGTAGGGACCACCCGATCAAAGCTGCAAGGAATATCAATGTGAGTTGCTTTAGTGTCTCTTCGACATTCCAATGTGACTTCTTTAGCGAGACTTCACCATATTGAAAGGAGTCACTTGAGAGTCCCTCCGATGGAACAATAGGCATATCGAGGTGATAGTGGGAATTTAGAGAGAGTTGAGTTAGGGTTCCACGGGAATGAAAGTGGTGACATTCCAAAATCTATGATGATCAATATCAGGATAGCTTATACAACAATGTGTGTCTCACAGGAATTGAAGACATGGAGGATGGAGGCAATGTTGTGATTTTTTTGCAGGTATTAATTAGTCGTTAGGCTTATCACTTTCCAGATACATTGTATTGGTCTTCATAGGAATATTCTATTTTCTCTTGCTCTTGCATCATGTACAAAATAATCTTTTTTATGAATAAAATTCTTTTATTGTGGCTAGGCCACTTTTACTAAAAAAATAAAAAATCAAAGTGGACACATCTTGAAAAATAGAATTTTGGCTGTGCTACCCTTATAAATTTTGAAAACTAATTGAAAAACAATTTTTTTTTTTTAATATGTGTAGAATGGAGTCTATTTTCTAAAAATGCAATTTATTTGAAATTTCAATGAATGTTTAATTTATAAAGAAGAAAATACCAAACACTATTTTTTTCCAAAAAACAGACACGAACAAAAGAAATTAAAGATGAAAGGCTTACCATTGTCAAAATGTGAAAAAATTACATCATTAAATAGCTAAGAGAGAGCCCAACATTACACAGGTGTTCGATTTTTTAGACCTTGAAACACATGCCAACCTGATAGTTAGCATGAATGTGATTATGTGAAATCTTGTAGAATATGCAAAAACATGTATTTGAACATTGGGAAGGCACTCCAAGCCTTTGGGTTGGTAATCCAAAGAAAATACCAAGCCTAAGGCTTGGGGATTCCCAAAGAAACATATAACATGAGCGCATTATAATGCACTCATGTTATGTTTTGTTTTGCATCTTTTAGTTTTTACAATAGTTTGGTGTGTGTTTGTCATGCTTGACATAACGCGAGTGAATTATAACGTGCTTGCATTATGTATTTCTTGGAATGTTTTATGTTGAAGTATGTATGTTTGATGTATGTATGTTTATATATATATATTTATATTTATGTATGTATGCCTATATGTATTTATGCTTGTATGTATGTATGTATGCATGTATGTATGTATGTATGTATGTATGTATGTATGTATGTATGTATGTATGTATGTATGTATGCTTGTATGTAAGTATGTATGTATGCATGTATGTATGTATGCTTGCATGTATGTATGTATGTATGTATGCATGTATGTATGTATGCTTGCATGTATGTATGTATCTATGTATTCCTATATGTATCTATGTATGTATGCATGTATGTATGTATGTATGTATGTATGTATCTATGTATGCATGCATGTATGTATGTATGTATGCATGTATGTATGTATGCTTGTATGTAAGTATGTATGTATGCATGTATGTATGTATGTATGCTTGCATGTATGTATGTATGTATGTATGTATGTATGTATGTATGTATGCATGTATGTATGTATGCTTGCATGTATGTATGTATGTATTCCTATATGTATCTATGTATGTATGCATGCATGTATGTATGTATGTATGTATGTATGTATGTATGTATGTATGTATGTATGTATGTATGCATGTATGCATATATGTATGTATATATGTATGTATGTATGCCTATATGTATGCATGTCTATATGTATTCATGCTTGTATGTATGTATATATATATATGCATACTTATATGTATGTATGCATGTATGTATGTATGTCTATATGCATGTCTATATGTATGTGTGTATGTATTCTTATATGTATGTATGTATGTAAGGGTTTTGGGTTTAGGGTATATAAGGACCTGAGGGTATAGGTTATAGGGTTGAGGTTTTTAGGTTTAGGGTTTAAGATATAGGGTTGAGGGTTGAGGGATTAGGGATTAAGTAATAGGTTGAGGGTAGAGGGTAGAGGGTTATAGTTGAGGGATAATATTAATCGTGTTGAGTGTATAAGATTAAGTGTGTAAGGTATATGGATTAGGGTTTAGGATATTTGGTTTAGGGTTTATGATATAGATTTAGGGTATAAGGCATAGGGTGAATTGGGTTGAGAGTGTATGGTTTAGCTTTTAAGTATAGGGTTGAGGCACAATATTCAGGGTTTAGGGTATAAGGGTGAGGCTATAGGGTATAGGGATGAGGGTTTGTGGGTGTAGGTTTCAGGGTTTAAGGTATAGGGTTGAGGATTGAGGGATTAGTGCTTAAGTATATGGTTGAGGGTATAGGGTTGAGGGTTTATAGTTTAGGGATAATGGTCAAGGTCAAGTGTCTAAGATATACAGTTCAAGGTTTAAGGTTGAGGATATAAGGCATATGGATGAGGGTTGAGGGTTTAGGGCATAAGTATAGGGTATATGGTATAAGTTTTAAGGTTGAGGGATAATTTTCAAGGTTGAGTGTCCAAGGTTAAGTGTATAGGGTATAGGGTTTAAGGGTATGTAGGGGTTTAGGGTTTAGGGTTTAAGGGTTTAATGTTTGAGGGATAAAGGGTTAAGGGTTGAGGGTTTAAGGGTTGAGGGATTATGGTTTAAGGTATAGTGTCAAGGGTAGAGGGTTTAGGGATAGGGTTTAGGGTTTAAGGTTTAATGGTAGAGGGTTGAGGCTTTAGGGATAGGGTAAGGGATTAGGGTTTAAGGGATGAGGTTTAAAGGCTTTAATGTTTAAGGGTCAAGGGTTTGGGGTTTAAGGGTTGAGGGCTTAACCGATTAAGGTTTAAGGGTTGAGCAATAAGAGATTATGGTTTAAGGTATAGGGATGATGAATTAGGGTTAAGGGTTTAATGTATAAGGTAGAGGGGTTGATGGTTGAGGGTTGATGGTTTAAGGGTTGAGGCTTGAGGCTTGAGGGATAGGGTTTAGGGTTGAGGGTTAAGTGATTAGGGTCTAAGGGTTGAGGGTTTAAGGATTTAAGGTTTATAGGTCAAGGGTTTAGAGTTTAAGGGTTGAGGGCTTAAGGGATTAGGGTTTAAGGGTTGAGTGTTAAGAGATTAGGGTTTAAGGAATAGGGTTGATGAATTAGGTTTAAGGGTTTTTAATGTATAGGGTAGAGGGGTTGAGGGTTGAGGGTTGAGACTTTAGGGATAGGGTTTAGGGTTGAGGGTTAATGGATTAGGGTTTAAGGTTTGAGGGTTTAAGGCTCTAAGGTTTAAGGGTCAAGGGTTTAGGGTTTAAGGGCTGAGGGATTAAAGGATTAGGGCTTACAGTATAGGGTTGAGGGTCCAATGTATAGGGTAGAGGTTTGATATTTGAGGGTTTACCTAGTTTAATGTTTAGGTTAGAGGGCTGAGGGATTAAGGGTTCAAGGGTCGAGGGATTAAGGGTGTAAGGGTTGAGGGTTTAAGGGTGAAGGGTTTAAGGGTTGAGGGATTAAGGGTTTAAGGGTTGAGGGATTAAGGGTTTAAGGGTTGAGGGATTAGTGTTGAGGGTTGATGGATTAGGGTTTAGGGTTAAGGGTATAGGGTTGAGGGATTAGGTTTGAGGGTTCAAGGGTTGAGGGATTAGGGATTAGGGTTGAGGGATTAAGGGTTTAAGGGTTGAGTGTATAGGGTTGAGGGTCCAATTTATAGGGTAGAGGTTTGAGAATTGAGGGTTGACTTGGTTTAATGTATAGGTTAGAGGGTTGAGGGATTAATGATTTAAGGGTTGAGGGTTTAAGGCTTCAGGGATTAAGGGTTAAGGTTTTAAGGGTTGAGGGATTAAGGGTTTAAGGGTTGAGAGATTAGGGTTGAGGGTTGAGGGATTAGGTTTAAGGGTATAGGGTTGAGGGTTGAGGGTTGCGGGATTATAGTTGAGGGTATAGGGTTGAGGGTCCAATGCATAGGGTAGAGGTTTGATGATTGAGAGTTGACCTAGTTTAATGTATAGGTTAGAGGGTTGAGGGATTAAGGGTTTAATGTTTGAGGGTTTAAGGGTTGAGGGATTAAGGGTTTAAGGGTTGAGAGATTAGGGTTTGAGGGATTAAGGTTTTAAGGGCTAAGAGATTAGGGTTGAGGGTTGAGGGATTAGGGTTGAGGGTTGAGGGATTAGGTTTGAGAATTAAGGGTTGGAGGATTAAGGGTTGAAGGGTTGAGGGTTGAGGTATTACAGGTTTAAGGGTTGAGGGTATATGGTTGAGGGAAAGAGGGGTAAGGAGGAGGGAGAGAGGTGGAGAGCAAGGGAAATAACTAGAGAGCCTTAAGATATATAGAGGTGAGAGACCTACAACCTAGGGAGAGAGGGGTGAGAGAGATAGAGGGGGAAGAGGTAGAGAGGTGAGGGGAAAAAAAAGGTGAGAGATAGAGAGGTGAGGGGAGAGATAGAATAAAATGAGAGAGAAGTTGACAACTTGAGGGAAAGATGGGTAAGGAGGAGGGAGAGAGGAAGGGAAATAACTAGAGATCCATTTGAGAGATATAGAGGTGAGAGACCTATAGCCTAGGGAGAGAGGGGTGAGATACATAGGGGAAAGATAGGTGTGAGAGAGATAGAGGGGGGAGAGTCCCATGGGTAATGATACAATGAGTGAGAGACCTAGATGGCTAAGGATGGATGGAGAGGTAGAGAGGTGAGAGGTAGAGAGGTAGGGGGAGATAGAATACAATAAGAGAGAGAAGTTCACAACATGAGGGAAAGAGGGGTAAGGAGTATGGAGAGACATGGAGAGTGAGTGAAATAACTAGAGAGCGCTAAGGGATATAGAGGTGAGAGACCTACAACCTAGGTTGAGAGGGGTGAGAGACATAGGGGGAGATAGGGGTGAGAGAGATAGATGGGGGAGAGGGTGGGTAATGAGACAAGGAGTGATAGACCTAGATGGTTAAGGAGGGATGGAGAGGTAGACAAGGAGTGATTGAGAAACCTAGAGAGGGGAGAGGTAGAGATGAAGGGAAATAACTAGAGAACCATGAGAGAAATAGAGTTGAGAGACCTAAAACCTAAGGAGAGATGGGTGAGAGAGATAGGGAGAGATTGGGGTGAGGGAGATAGGGGAGGGGAGGGGTGGATAAGGGTTGATGGCTTAAGGCTTTAGGGTTTAAGGGTTAAGGGTTGAGGGTTTAAGGGTTGAGGGATTATGGTTCAAGGTATAGTGTTGAGGGTAGAGGGTTTATGGATAGGGTTTAGGATTTAAGGGTTAATGGTTTAGGATTGAGGCTTTAGGGTTAGGGTTTAGGGTTTAGGGTTTAGGGTTAAGAGATTAGGGTTTAAGGTATAGTGTCCAAGGTTGATGGTTTAGGGATAGGGTTTAGGGTTTAGGGTTAAGAGATTAGGGTTTAAGGTATAGTGTCCAAGGTTGATGGTTTAGGGATAGGGTTTAGGATTTAATGTTTAAGTGTTGAGGGTTTATGCTTTAGGGATAGGGTTTAGGGTTAATTGAGATACCTATATGGCTAAGGAGGGATGGAAAGGAAGGAAAGGAGATATATAGGTGAGATACCTACATCCTAGGGAGAGAGGTGGAGAGGGAGGGAAATATCTAGAGAGCCCTAAGAGATATACAAGTGAGAGACCTATAACCTAGGGAGAGAGGGGTGAGAGAGATAGGGAAGAGATGGGGGTGAGGGAGATAGGAGAGGAGAGGGGTGGATGAGGATTGAGGGTTTAAGGGTCAAGGGTTTAGGGTTTAAGGGTTGAGGTATTAAGGGTTGATGGTTGAGGGATTAGGGTTTAAGGTATAGTGTCGAGGGTTGAGGGTTTAGGGATAGGGTTTAGGATTTAAGGGTTGAGGGTTGAGGGTTGAGGCTTTAGGGATAGGGTTTAGGGTTTAGGGTTAAGGGATTAGGGTTTAGGGGTTGAGGGATTAGGGTTGAAGGTTTATGGATTAGGGTTTAAGGTATAGTGTCGAGGGTAGAGGGTTTAGGATTTAAGGGTTAAGGGTTGAGGGTTGAGGCTTTAGGGATAGGGTTTAGGATTTAATGGTTAAGGTTTGAGGGTTGAGGATTTAGGGATAGGGATTAGGCTTTAGGGTTAAGGGATTAGGGTTTAAGGCATAGTGTCTAGGGTTAAGTGTTTAGGGATAGGGTTTAGGATTTAAGGTTTAAGTGTTGAGGGTTGATGCTTTAGGGATAGGGTTTAGGGTTAAGTGAGAGACCTAGATGGCTAAGGAGGGATGTAGAGGTATACAAGGAGTGACTGAGAGACCTAGAGATGGGATAGGTAGAGAGGTGAGGGGGAGACAGAGGTGAGAGATAGAGAGGTGAGGGGAGAGATAGAAGAAAATGAGAGAGTGAAGTTGACAACTTGAGGGAAAGATGAGTGAAGACGAGGGAGAGAGGTGGAGAGGAATGGAAATAATTAGAGATCCATTTGAGAGATATAGAGGTGAGAGACCTATAGCCTAGGGAGAGAGGGGTGAGATACATAGGGGGAAAGATAGGTGAGAGAGAGAGAGAGAGGGGGGAGAGGGGTGGGTGATGAGACAATGAGTTAGGAAACCTTGAGGAAATAAACCTTTTCATAATGTGAACATGTTTTGAAGAAGTTGAAATATGGTTGTTTTGTATAGAAAGCTAAAACATGCTCACATTATAACATGAGAACATTTTGGCTTACTCTAAAAAAGGTAAAAATGTTGGCACACCAATGATCTAGACCCACATACTCTATAATTCCCCTACTTATGCACGTGTTCCAACAAAAAATAGCTTTTTGATGTTTTTGGGAAGTGCACATGCAAAGTTTTAAAATTCTACCACCTTTGCATCAACTTTGCACCACCTTTTTATGGTTTTCCAACTTAGGAAGGAGGAAATAACAGTTGTTTTCACATTGAATTTGATATATATTTGTAGACATGTAAAATATACCGATTGACATTGTGCATCTGATCCCAACTACTAACATCGTTTCATCCTGAATCATCCCTCGGTCTAACCATTTAATCAAATCTCCTTATCTGATTAAATTCATCAATATTCCTCCCTTAATTAAATAAACTAGTTATTTAATTAAGTCTCTCTCTTTTGTTAATTAAATCAATCCATCTAATCTAATTATCCCTATTTAATTAAATAATTAATTTTGTTTAATTAAATCTCTAAGTCTATCTATTAAATTAAATAAATTAAAACCTTATTTTATTTAATCTAACATATCTTTTAATTAAATGAAATCAAAATCCTTATTTAATTATTCTTTATCATATTCCTCTCTTATTTGATTTAAATAAATCCATAAATTTGAGTCAAATAGGTCACATCATCTAATCTCTCATTAAATTAATTAACCCTTGATTAATTTAATCTCTGTCATGTCCCATCCTCTAGATTTTGCAAGTTGCACATGAAAATAGATTTAATTCATTTATTAAATCTCTATTTTCCTCACAAGGCATCTTTTGGAATATTCTCCAAGTTTGAATTCAAAATTCCAAATCAACATGTACATCCAACAAGGCAATAACTCCATCTTACATGTCCTTTGCCTTGAGCCAAGTGGCATTTATTGCATTTTCCATTCCCTCTTGCAAGTCATTTCAACAAATTTTAAATTGAATATGCATTTATTGGCACAATCCTCAAAACTTGCACATCCTCCATCCACTCATAGATTGACAAGTGGCATCTTTCCATTGGATGAATGTTAGTCCCACATTGCTCAAATTTGGACATTCATCCATCTTGGCATTCTATAAAAAAAGAGCTCATATCCTCATTTCATCATCCACAAATTATGCAAAGTTACCATGCTCAAATATCTATCAAATTTCATCCATCACCATTGAGTTCTTAACTAGGTTTTGCAGATTTTTGGCTTGGAGCTCTCATTCTTCATCAACAAAGTGGATCAAATCTATTCAACACATCAAGATTGCATCTTAGGAATTGGGAAAGGGCCAATTTTCACATCAAATTGGCACCAATTCCCCCATGGGATCATATGTTTGCTATTCTAATTAGGATTGAATCTATATTTTGTTGTTTTCATTGTTTTATTTTCTAATTTGAGTTTTTGTAAGTGGATTTCATGGGGAATCCTTGTTCATGCTTGCAATCTCTAACTTATTGTGTTTGTTCTCATTGTTTTGCAGGTATTTGGATTGGGGTTCACACATTTGGCGCTAGAAGGAGGGCAAAATCTCATTCTTTACAACTTTTCTCACAAAATTCTGCGTTTTTGCTTATACACAGAAAAATTCCCATGCTGAGAGCTCAGCGTTGCTATTTTAGCACAGCTGACTCTTCAACGTTGCCATATAGTGCTGCTGGAAACTCAAACTGTGACACTGGAGTCTTCCCGCCCAAAAAAATTGAATTTCTAATTGCGCCGCTTGACCGTTCTGACCCGCGGAGTTTTCAAAAGAATCAAACTGCAATGCTGTGCAAAAGTGTGACACAATTGAGCTCACTGTCCCTGACATAGAGCGATGCTAACTGGTAAGCGGCGCTGTAGAGCACCGCTGAGAAATCAAACTCTGACGCAGTCATAGGTTGCACTGCTGGCAGGAAGTAAATAGTGGAAATTTAATTTTAGCACATGCTTTTGGTCATTAACGAGTTTATCTTCTATTTTTTGTTGTTTAATCTCTATATTTTGCAGAATCTGATTGGTTTTTCTCTCTTGTAGGTTGGAATTGAAAATGAAAGAAGGAGAAGCATGAGGATGATATTTCGCAAGATCAAAGTGTTTTTAAACACTTTAGTGTTTGCTTAACACTTTTAAGAAATTTTTATCACTTCTTTCTTAGGACACTAATTTCGTTTGGGTTTAAAAATAATCTTTTCAATTTTTGTAAAGGGTTTAAAATGAACGTTAAGATCACAACGTACTAGAGTTTGTTTCTTTGGTTAACAATTGAACAAAATGTCTATCATTTGTCTTTTGGTGCTTTAAAAAGAATTCATAATTGCTTTGGGGATCTAAAATGAACATGTGCTATCTTGTTTTGTGAAGGCTTACTTGAACTAACCTCATTGAAAAAGGACGTATGCGCTTCTCTCGCGCTTTATAGCGATCTTGAGAATCAAAAGGCCTTTTTCATGATTTTAGGTTGAGACAAAGCAATCACCTCCACACTTCATTTTGGGTTTAAGAATTGAACAAAATCTTGTGCGAATGTGAGTAGGGCATTATTGCATACATTCTCTCTCTTTGTTGCCAACAAAGATTGATCGAGTTACGAATATTGTTTTTACTCACTTTTGTTTATCCAAGATGGCTTGCCTTGGGGAAAAAGTACTCACCCAAGGGAATGACTCAACCGGTAACACTCTAAAGCCAAGAGTATTTCCAACCGGGATATAAATGTGGGTATTGGAGTAAATGCCAATATCACACAGTTGATTCTGACAAGATGGATCCGAAAGGGGACTCTTGTCGTATGGGTCAATCTCCACGAACAGAAAGTCCTTATTAAAACCCATGTTCTAGAATTTTCCAAAATCCTTTGATCTATTTGTTGGTGTAAGAACGGTCGTTCTGAAGCCACCCCACACTTTTATGGTCTTTTAGTAGAAATGGAAAGCATGCCATGGGAGTTTCATGGGTGTTGATGCTTGGCTGCCCCGTATAAGTGAGTGTCATGGAGGGGAGCCAATGGGGTCAAGCATCTAATCATTCGCTAAAGATAAGCGTAGCTATACTTTTCCAAGTGGGAATCCAAAAAATATTGTCTTACACATCCATAGGTTTGTACTTATTCTTGGGTTACAAAATGCTTTGCTTGTTCGAAAACATCTTGAAAACAAACACTTAACATCTTCATCAAAATCTCAAACCCTTTAGGAGACAAATATAATTGACTCAATCCATATGTTATTGCTTGCCATTGGGATTTACATCCTTATAGGTTTATAAACATTGGATTACATCTCGATTTGTCTACTAAAGTAAACAATAGGTAACCCTTGCCTTGAGTTCATCGAATTTCCACATAACATATTTTGTGGGATTTGAAGAAATTAAGACATTGGACATCTTAGCTTGAAAAACCTAATCAAAGAAAGTGTTTTTGGTAAAATAAATCCATTAAGAAAAACTAAACAAAATGAACTCTCACATGTGATTGAAACCTCAAGAAGTCCAAATCCCAAAGCGAAAGTCATTGGTTCAAAATCTGAAAATGTATGCACAAATGGAATCACTATAGAAGCGTTGCATGTTCTTCAATACCTAGGTCTAGGCAAACAAAGTGTCTTCTTTAGCTTCATCTTAGGATCAAAGGAAATCAAAATATTTTTCACCCATCCTTCAAACATCAAAACAAAAATCATCTCACCATCACCTTTTGGAAAATCTTGAAATCATCCTTAATGCTACGCTTTTTGGAAAAATAAAAAATCATCAAATCCTTGAGACTAAATCCTTGAAAACTTTATCAAAATTATCTTTGGTTAGGTATGTGTAAATGCATCCTTTTGCATATGCTTAGTCAAAGTTATCAAAATCATCTTGTTTAGCTTGGTATATGTAGATGCATCCTTCTTCATATGCTTAGCTAAACTATCATCTTATTTGAATAGGTGTGGGTAGATGCATCCTTCTCCCTACACATATTCAAATTTATCATCCTTTGAGAAAATATACCCTTTAGATAATCATCCAACATCTTAGGGTCTATTTGTTCAAAATCAAAGAAAAACAAAATCAATCAAAATCAAGGACAATCCCAAATCCAAAAATCAAATCAAAATCAAAATCCGAAACATATCTGAAAGTCCCAAAAGCCTAGTATCTCCTTCAAGATTTATCAAAAGACCAAAAAAATCCACATCATCCATCCCTTACATCATCATCATATCACCTTTCGATCCTCAAGATATCCTAAAAATTTTCTACTTTGGGCATAAAGTAAAGATCAATCCAAAGGACTAAGAGATTCATCTCTCCTATTCTTGAAAATTGATCCTTGTTTTATTGTTCAAACTAGATCTCAATACAAGAAGAGCATGGAAGCCAACAAAGAAAGACCCGCTTCAAGCGATCTAAGTCAAACAAACATTGGAATGAATCCCACCGAATCAAGCAATCCTTTGACCATCTCATCATCACAAAATCTACAAGAGGAAAACCAAGGAGAGAATCTTACCTTTGGGATGTCTCATGAAGAAATAACTGAAATGCTCCAAAATCTGGAAATCCATAAAATCATCAACATCATGATGAGGCTTAACCCCTCATTATACATGCTTGAACTAGCAAAACAAGGGGCCAAATTACCTTCGGATTTCGACGTGAGTACCATAGTGGAGACATCTTTTCCTCCAATCTCATCCACCATTCCCATCTCATCTACACCCCATCCCAAAATATCACTCAAAAAATTCTGCAAATCACAACTTCTTTTGCTCCAACCCAACCTAATGTTAATAAGAAAAATGCATTTCTTAATGCTATTCAAACACACCCCCTTGTTAATAATCAAAACTTGGATACAAATACCATCTTGGAACAAAAAATACTCAAAAACCCATTACATAAGAATGTTCCTCTCACTTTCCATCATGATCCATCATCATCATTTTTCCACACAACACCTCAAACTTCTCTTCTCACAAATTCGCAAGAGGAGGGAGATATGTTCAGACCAAGGGGATTTTTTGACACCACAACATTTTCGCAAGAACTCGCACCCCTCACATTTCCACATCTTCCACCATTTCCATCATCATCCACATCACTCCTTGGCTTAGGGCTTCCCCCTCTACCAAGTATCAATCAAACCAACATCCCAAATATCAATCAAAGCATTATGTCAAATGCTCAAAACTTGTCGTCGATATCACAACATACACCAAATGCACAAGCAATTGCAACATCATCAAACACCCCCCTAACATCGCAAAGCATGGTCTCTCAAGGATCAACCATACCATCCACCACTCAAATCACCAACACAACATCATCGCTCACCACAAACACCATTCCAAATCCACCACCACCCCCACCACCACCAACTTCCACTACATCAAGCCAATACAATGTGGCATTGCAAGCTGCTTTTCAAAGAGGATTCCAACAAGTGCAAAAACAAAAATCCATACAACTAGCTGCTCAACAAGCCGCTCAAGCTGCCCAAGAATCCCAAGCCGCATTACAAGTGCAACAAGCCACACAGGCCCAAGCTTTATTGCAACAACAACAACAACAAGCCGCTCAAGCTGCCCAAGCATCCCAAGCCGCATTACAAGTGCAACAAGCCACACAGGCCCAAGCTTTATTGCAACAACAACAACAACAAGCCGCTCAAACTGCACAAGCCGCTCAAGTAGCCCAAGCTGCATTGCAAGCAAAAAAGGTTGCTCAAGCAAAAATTCTATTACAACAATAAGCGGCACAAGCAATGCAAGCAAAAGCTCAAGCTTAGGCAAACGCCCAATATCAAGCACAACACGCACAAGCACAAGAACAACTTCTTGCACAAAGACAAGCAACACAAATGCAAGCATATCAGCAAGCAATAAAGCAATATCAAGAGTAGCAAGAAGCAGCCCAATTGGCAGCCCAACAACAAGCACAACAACAAGCACAAATCTTAGCGTAGCAACAACAAGATCAACAACAAGCGTTGTTCATACAACAACAGGTGGAAGCCTACCTAGCTCGGCAGAACATACAGATCCCATCAAAAAATAGATCAAACAACCCACCCATCCAACCCACAATCGAAACACCCCAAAACACCTTCATCCCATCCCCTGATCCGCAAAATGACGTAACGACACAAATCAGGTTGCTCTCGCAACAAGTGCTCGATCTTCAATCTAGGTGAACAACAAATACACTAAGCAACTTGTGTCCCTATCCATTTGATAAGAGCCTAGTGATGAAACCATTCCCTAAGGGATTTGAGATACCCAAGTTTGACAAATATCGAGGGACGGGAAACCCTGAAGATCACATCAGGGAATTCCAGGTTCATTGCATGGAAGTCGCATACGACGATACTTATCTGATGCGGCTATTTCCTAGGATTTTGGTAGGCCACGCTATGGAATGGTTCTCTCGCCTACCTTCAGGCATTAGGACAATCCAAGAAATTATAGACGCATTCATAAAAAATTACGAATGCAACATTGCAATGGATGTTAGTCTAGAAGAACTCTTAGCTCTAAAACAAGGTAGGGGTGAATCATTCGCTCCATTCCTACAACAATGGCAATCCAAGGCCAATTGAAGCAAGTGGACCATGCCCAAAGAACAACAAGTTTGCACCATCATAGCCAACCTTGAAGGCCTCTTGGAATTTCATCTCAAGGTTCAAGGCATCACCACATATGATCAGTTGATCTCCAAGGCGCTCAGCATCAAACGAGCCCTTATGACTCAACCCACGAGATCAACTTCATACTCTGAACAACAAAACAACTTCCCACCCTCCAATTACAATGATAAACCTCACACGTGGGAAAGAAACAAAAATGTCACTAATGATGGTGTCGTAGATGCCAAGGTGGTCATTAGTGCCCCTCACCAAAATACACCCACACCACAAATCCAAATCCAACACCAAAACAATCATCACGCAATACAACAACCAAACAACAATCCAACAATCAACAATCTCAATGATCAA
The DNA here is from genome assembly GCA_007258455.2 of Sequoia sempervirens. Taxonomy (NCBI): domain Eukaryota; kingdom Viridiplantae; phylum Streptophyta; class Pinopsida; order Cupressales; family Cupressaceae; genus Sequoia; species Sequoia sempervirens. Next base: position 15,555 of record VDFB02376845.1, read on the forward strand.
AGGGGACCACCCCAATGCAACAAGAGTTATCCCAAGCAAAAATACACTGCTTTGGGGGAGCCACTAGAAGTCATCATGAAAAAGTTGATAAATGAAAAACTCATTCAAGCTCCTACCTTTGAGAATTACCAAGAACCAGATGTGAAGCCTCCTTGGTATAATGAAAATCAACTCTATGAATTCCATAAAATCAAAGGCCATACCATGAACAGTTGCATGAGATTAAAAAATATAATTCAAGATCTCATCGATTAAAGAATTATAAACGAGGAACAACCAACAAGAAACCAAGATCTTAAGATATACACGAATCCAATGCCCAATCATGGCAATAAAGGGAATAATAATAACAATGATAAGGGGAAAGGCACCCACACAAAGATGAATCATGTGTACAAAATAGTTTTCGCCTCCCTAGATGAAAACTGCATGGTTATCACCATCAAAGGCACCCATGCCGATTGTGGAGTCACCACAAGAGGCGAAAAAATTACCATCGTAGGATCATCCCGTCCAAACAAATTCCCCACATCTAGATCTGTCCCTAATGGCTACAATGTCCTAGATCAATTCAAAAGAATGCCAGTGCAAATCTCCATCATGGAGTTGCTAAAAATCTCATCTGCCCATAGGAAAATCCTTGAAGAAGTGTTAGCCTCATCCACTATCCCTGCAGATCTTGATACGGAACAATTCCAAGCTATGGTCAGAAATATCATTATGCCAAATCTCCTCACATTCTCCGACCAGGATTTCCCCGCTCAACCATCTCACAACCGTACAATTCACTTGGAAGCCTTAGTACACAAGAGCAAAGTTAAAAGGGTCTTGGTAGATGGAGGTGCGGGCTTGAATATATGTTCTCTCAGCCTCATTAAATAATTGAAAATATCAGAGGATTTTATCGACAAAGGAAAGGGTATCACAATAAGAGCATATGATAATCAAGAAAGAGTGTCTCAGGGCACAATCAAACTCCCTATTCAAGTAGGGCCTACCATCATGGAAACTACTTGTCAGGTCTTGGACCTTGACTTGCCGTATAACATCCTCCTAGGATGTCCATGGATTCATGCAATGAAGGCAGTAGTGTTGACTTTCCATCAATGTGTGAAATTCACACATGAGGGGCAAGAAGTCACTGTCCATGGAGACCTCGAACCTTTCTCCTATTGCAAAATCCTTGAAGCAAAGTACTATAAAATCCCCCAAGTACCAAAAAATGATGAGGGTCCATTCACGCCATACATTGATCTTGCCACTCTCGCATCCACTTTTGCAACAGAGACACCCTCCACTCCCACCATTCCCACCATCTCTGACATCAAGGTCATCATCCAAGATAATGGTTGTGGAAACTACAAGCTCCCTATTAATGCTTTTATGGTAGGAGAGTTACCACAATCTCCTAGATCATGGGGACGACCACAAATAAATGAAGCCTTCACATCCCAAACGTCTCCTAAAAACTATCCCACCTTTACAAGTTGGGGAGATCTTGGATGAGAAGTTATTGAGGCAGATCCATCTCATATGCTATATCAAGATGAAAGACCAATGGCTGATTTACCAATGGATGACAGAAGCAAGGGTCTACAAATGATGCTCGCAATGGGCTATGACATAAATCAAAGACTTGGACAAAATGACAATGGGCTTATAATACCTATCATGCCAGAGATGCAACCGATAACAAATCTTGGCCTTGGATGTACCCTCTGAGTATAACCATACATGGCCGAAGTCCTCCCGTTAGAACAGTTAATAATCCTCCTCAGCCAACCCCAACAGAACAACGCTTACCAGTGTCTATAGGTAGAGTCATAGATAACTTTACATTTGATATAACTGACATCTGTAGTAGTAGTGATGATGAGGATACCATAACCAATTTACCTAGGCTATTTGAGGATACCACTCTTTGCATGATTAGCACCCTATCTTTTGAAACAGACTGTCAAAATCATGAGATCCACCTAGTATATCCCCAACTCATCAACTACGACCAATGAGGACCACCAGTTCTTGATACATTCAAAAATGATGAGGCGCTCTCAGAATTCATGGGACTGTGGGATAACATTCCAGATGGGGATCACAAAGCAGGGTTCATAATAGAGCTAGATACACATGCCTATTGTGGGGAAATGATTGAATCCCTCAGTCGCAAAAGTGAAAAATTAAGAATAATATCCTAGTCCTTGAGTGAAAACCACACGGTGGCACTCTCCGACCAGAAAAAAGTAAAAAGAAAGGACGCATCCAACGGTGAAAACCTCTGTGAGGCACCTGAGGATGGGGGATTCAATCTTCCTTTAATAGCTATTCATCAAGAAAAATCAACAGTCTTGGCAGAAAAAAGCAATCCGGTCAACCTAGGAACAGAGGCAACCTCGTACATCACATTCTATGTGGAATCACTACTATCAAAAGAGCAAGAGCTCCTAGCAGCCTTCCTAAGAGAAAGATAGATAAAATTTGCATGGAGTTATGCTGACATGCCAAGGCTTGATCCAGAGACCATTGTTCACCATTTAGCAGTGTATCCAGAAGCAAAGCATGTTAAACAAAAGCTTCAAAAAATGCACCCTCAAATTGCCTTATTAGTCAAAATGGAGCTAAAAAAATTTTTAGATGCAGGATTAATCCGATCGATAGATTATCCAAAATGGGTGTCAAACTTGGTACCTGTTTCAAAACCTGATGGAAACATCAGAATCTGCACAAACTTCAGAGACTTGAATAAGGCATGTCCAAAAGATGACTTTCCGCTTCCAAACATTGACATGATAGTAGACATGACAGCTGGACATGAAATGTTGTCACTAATGGACAGATTCTCAGGGTACAATTAGATCATGATAGCTAAAGAGGACCATCATAAAATAGCTTTCACTTGTCCATGGGGGACATACTATTGGAACATGATGCCATTCGGCTTAAAGAATGCAGGAGCAACATATCAAAGGGCTATGACATCGATATTCCATGACATGATTCATAAGACGGTCAAAGACTATGTTGATGACATTATAGCTAAGTCCAAAAAGAGAAAAGATCACATAGCAACCCTAAGTGCCATCTTTGACAGGCTGGAAGAGTACAAGGTCAGATTAAACCCAAAGAAGTGCATCTTCGGCGTACAATCAAGAAAATTGCTAGGATATATATTGTCAATGAGGGGTATCGAGGTAGATCCAGCAAAGGTAAAAGCAATCCTTGAGATGGAAGCACCAAAAACATTAAAACAATTGAGAGGTCTCCAAGGCAGGCTCCAATCCATTCGAAGATTCATAACACAATTGGCAAACAAACAAAACCCATATTCTCACCTACTCCACAAGGGAGTAGCGTACAAATGGGATAACAAGTGTGAAGAGGCATTCAACAAAATCAAAGAATATCTATTGACACCACCAGTCTTAATGCCACCCATCCCAAGGAAACCATTGATTCTATACGTATCAGCAATAGCAACAGCCCTTGGAGCTCTCTTAGCTCAGCATGATGAAAATGGAACAGAAAGGGTTATCTATTACATCATTGGAACAATGGTTGGGCATGATCTCAACTATTCATTCATTGAGAAAGCATGCCTCAAAGTAGTGTTTGCATCACAAAAATTTAGACATTACATGTTGGCACACAAAATAAAGCTCATTGCCAAAATTGACCCTCTCAAGTACTTATTGTCAAAGGCAATGCTCATAGGAAGAATGGCCAAATGGGTGATGATACTGTCAGAATACAACATTGAATATGTGGAGCGAAAAGCAATCAAAGGCCAAGTCATCGTAGATCAACTTGCAGAAGCACCAATCTATTCAGAGAATCCTCTTGTCTCAGAGTTTCCAGATGAATCTATTTTCAATCTTAACATAGCTGACCACTGGAAACTGTACTTCGATGGCTCATACACGCAACATGGATCAGGAGCTGGTGTCTTCTTCATCACCCCACAAGGGGATTGCATACCAAGGTCCTACAAACTGGCATTTCCATGCACCAATAACATTGTAGAATATGAGGCTTTAACCATAGGTCTCAGAATAGTAGTGTAGTGGAACATTATAGCTCTCAAAGTATACAAAGATTCTCAATTGATAATAAATCAAGTGAACGATGAATACCAAACTAAGGACGACAAGCTCACTCCATACAAGAAATTGGTGGAGACTCTCAAAGAATCCTTCATCAAAATTACATTTGTGCAAATACCTAGAGCCAACAATAGAGCAGCAGACGCCATGGCAACAATTGGGTCCCTACTGAACATCCCCAACAATGTTCCAAAATATGAATTCCTGATTAAGCAGCTTCTCGTGCCCGCATTCGAGGTACCAAAATTAGAATATGTGTGTGAAATTGTTGGTCCCAACAATCCTTGGTATCATGACATTTACACATACCTTCGTATAGGAGTCATACCCACCGACCTACCCTCGAACCTAAAATGAACCTTTGTAAAAAAGGCATCTAGATTTTTCATCCTAGGAGATACCCTATATCGTAGGAGCATAGAAGGAACCCTACTACGCTGCTTAAATGCCAAGGAGGCATTAACCACTCTAACTAAAGTACATAACGGTATCTATGGTTCATACTCGAGTGGAATGACCATAGCTAAGAAACTATTGAGGATGGGGTATTATTGCCCCACAATGGAAAGAGAAGCACATGATCATGCTAGAAGGTGCTTACAATGTCAATAGCATGGGGACCTCATCCATGCTCCATCTCAAGAGCTTCATCCTATCGTCACACCATGGCCCTTTTCGCAGTGGGGACTTGATCTCATTGGAAAAATCACACCCACTTCATCTAACGGCCACAAATTCATCATAACTACAGTAGAGTACTTTACTAAGTGGGTGGAGGCCATACCCATGACATATATAACTGGGAAACAAATTTCTAAGTTCATCATGAACTATCTCATTTTCTGATATGGTGTTCCACAAGCCATTATCTCAAATAATGGAACACCATTCAAGAATCAAGAGGTTCGTGACTTATGCAAAAAATTCAAAATCCAACATCGCTTCTCCACCCCATACTATCCCCAAGGCAATGGCCAAGCATAAGCTACAAACAAAACTATTCTGAAAAATCCTCAAGAAAACGGTCAATGACACAGGTCATGACTAGCATCTGCATCTTAATCCCGCTCTCTGGGCCTATCGAACTAGCATCTGCACACCCATCGATGCCACCCCTTTCTCCCTAGTCTACGGATCAGAAGCAGTACTCCCCATTGAAATCGAGATCCCATCACTCAGGATATCACTGCAAAACCTCATCACAGATGAAGACTTCTAAGTGTCAAGATTGAATGAGCTGGAGCTATTGGATGAGCGATGAATAGATTCTTTGAACCATTTGCAAGTCTATCAAAATAGACTCAAATGGAGCTACAATAAGAAAATCAGAAGCAGGACATTCCAAGTCAGAGAACTGGTGTTAAAGGAGAATCAGAAGAATGTCCCAAACCCAAGCAGCAAAGGAAAGTTTGAACCTAATTGGTTGGGACCATTCGTTATCACAACAAGTTACAAGTTAGGGGCATATCAGTTATCAACACCCAAAGGGGAACCTCTGCAGGAGCCTATGAATAGCTCCCATCTCAAAAAGTTTTATGCCTAAATCTTTCAAGGTATAGAACCAAAAATCCAAAAAATTAGAAAATGTCCTAAAAAAATGGTTACCTTGGTGAAAACCTGGTAAATAGGCGTCTTGGTGACAACAAAAAAATCAAAAAAAGCAAAAAATCCAAAAAAATCAGAAAAAGGATTGAAAATAGTAAAGAGAAAAAATCGTCCTCTAGTGAAAACCACTTCGGTGGCACTTTGGGAAAGTACCTTGGTGAAAACCTAGCAAACAAGTGCCTTGTGTAAATAAAAACTTTCCATCCACCAGGATCTTTATGGCTTGTTCAACATCATCCATTCATTGTGCTTCCATCATCTATTGCATTCGGATGTGCATCCATCACTCATCCACCTGCATCCGCACCATAGCTTGGTCTTGTTTTTGTATCATGATCCCTCCTAGTACTACTTGGCCCATCCTCAAGGTTAGTTTTTCTTGCCTTTATCAGAGTAGTCTATTGCATCACGCTGGGGGCATGTTCTCATCAGATCGGATTCGTGTATATCCTTAAAATCCTCATATCAGAAAATTCAAAAACATCAAAACATCAGAAAATCCCAAAACAAGGTCGTCTTGTCGAACTACGTCATCTCTAAGCTTGAACGTAGGCAAGGTTTATCTTTGATCATCCCCCGAGACACTTAGGTCATTCCTTTAGGAGTTTGTCAAAATAAACTGGCATTTCATCATGTATATCATCATCTGTAAATCGGTCAAGTCATCAGTCGAACTATGTGGTCTCTGTGTGTATAACATAGGCAAGGTTAATCTATTGATCAACCCCCAAGGCCCCTAGGATAGGTCTTTAGGTTAGTCTCTTCGTCAAAATCTCAGAAAACTCCAAAACATTCAAAAAATCAAAAATCAAAACATTTGCAAAATCTCAAAAACACCAAAAATAGCCTCAAAACATCTCAAAAGGATCAAAAACATCCAAATATTGGAAAAAATCCATCCATCTCATCTCGCCTACACCTGCAATAACATCATTCATAGTAAACGATCATCATCCTCAATCTTTGGTAAGATAATCAAAAAACAAGTCTAGCAGGATGAAAGTGAAAGCTCAAAATCGTCAAGTCTCAGGTCTAAGTCAGTATGTAAACAAGTTGGTCATCTCTTGGTGTTGATAACTCATCATCCAATTGGTCCCATATCAATGATTTGAAAGAACGCTTTGGATAAACGAAATGACGTTCCACCATCCACTAACATGTCCTAAGATGAATCCTTCCTACAATGGGCATTATCTTTTGGCAATATTTTCAGCTCTTATCCTTTGAAACACATCCCCTTTTGGTTAGCGGTATTGAAGAACATCAACTTGTTTGTTTACTTTGTCTTTATCCTTTTTGACTTATCTTATTGCACTCATTCCAAGGACTTCTCGATGATATCCGAATAAGTGGATTTAGAGAAATAGGAATGGGGACAACAATCATTATCTTTTTGTCTACTATGCTTGTTGGACGTTCTTGTAATATAACCTTGGTGAATACTTGCTTTGTTAGGTATGTATGGAGGAGGTTTTGGGGAAACTTGTTGACTATTGCATTGATAGGTTTACCTTTCCGTGTTTTGGTCCGAGGTGTTTGAAACTTCTAAAGTGCATCCTATCAAGGTTTCTGTATGTTAGGTGTGAACAAGGATACTCTTATCTGTTTGTCAAGTCAAATTCCATCACACTGGGTACAACACTATCTTGTTTTTCTATACCTTGATGCATCGTACCATGTGTGTTATCAAACAAAAGGAAATTGGCCCTTTGAAAATCTCAATTCGTCGGCAAGTAATCATCATCATCATTTGCATTTTCATCATCTTGTGTCTTGTCAAAATGACTTCTTCTCTTCTTGCTCACCACACTAACAGGGTATTATGACAGTTGATCATCGCCATCACCATCATCATCATCATTGATCCTGCATCCACAAATCATTAGCATATTGCATAAACATATCATATAGGAAACATATGCATTGCATTTCCATCATCATATAAATATGGCATTATAAGCAGTCTTCATAGATAAGCACATTCATTTTATTACATGGCATCCATTTATTGCATCACATTACATTTATCACATAAATCATTGCATAACATTCATTTGCATGTCATAATCATTTCACCATTATCACATACTGCATAATCATACACAATAGGTATATAAGCATTATAAATAATTCATTTGCATACATTCTTGCATAACATCATAACATCATCTCACACATAATGTTCATGTTACATTACGTATCATCATACCACTTTGCATAGACATAACATTGCATCACATTAAATGCATCACATACGTTACATTATCATTTAATATGCTTAGGATAATAATATTTGTTATTCTAAGCATCTTAAAAAACATCTCATTTGCATCATATTATATAAAACACGACCATCACATTTACAGTGCATTATATCATCCACTAATCACCCATGTCATCTCATAAATAGCATCATAAATCATTCATTGCATAAATCATTCCACGTAAGCATAAACATACAAAATTCATTACATACAAAGCGTACATCCATCCATAATCATTTCATATATAAGTGGGATTCACATATCATTTCGCGCATACACCATAGATCATATACCATATCATTTTGCATATTACAATCCATATCACATCACCATTTGATCATCATATAGACAACATCATTGCACATAAATACATATGCATATCATAGGTTAACATAATATAGATCTGTTAGTCATAATCTTAATGCATACATCATCGGAAATAAATACATCATATAGCATCATATAAGCATCATATAACATCATTGCACAACATATAGAAGTAGAATCATCCATGCATAAATAAATGGTATGCATCGCATCACATCAAAATCATCATTGGCTCATATATATCATCAAATAACTGTCATAGTACAATAATAAATTGGATCACTGTACATGTGTGCCAATCAGTACAAAAGGCCCATCGGGCTATCAAAAAAGAGCCCATAAGGCACAAAAAGTATCATATCATCTCGATCAAGCTCTATCCTCGTGTATGCTGCCCTCGCCCCTGTCACCGTGACCCTCTGCTAGTCTGTGGCTAGTCCTCTCTGAGTACTCTGGGACCCATCCTGCTCTGGGTATGGCCTCATGATAGTGCCTCCGATAGTATTTGGCCTCTCGAACGACATCCCTATAAGACCGAATAGACACTGCACCCTGGGAGGAGGAGGCTGCCATACTCTCTAGCTAGTGTCTCTAGCCTAGCTCTATAGCTGCCTGTAAATCTGCGGCATGTCTTTGTTGAATGGCCTAATCCCTCTTGGCTCTCATCTGCTCTCTCTCAGCTCGAGCATGATCCCTCTCCCATGTCACAGTCTACACCTGAGCCTGTAACTGTGCAATCAAAGTATCCCGGGGATCCGCCTGTCCTGCCGACTGTGCTCGTGGTTGTACCTGAGGCTACACCTGAGGCTAATCCTCACCCCTAGCTCGTGGTGGACCTGCTGGCACTTGCTTCTGGTCCTACATGTGCACATTTGTCTGATCTGGCTGAATTAGAGGTGCAACCGACTGGTCCTGTCGAGCATCAGCCCTCCATCCTCGTCCTCCCCCTCTGCCTCTCACTTTCCACTGATCTGGGACTACTCCTGGAATGGTCAATCAAAGCGGAGGTTGGAACCAATCCCTATAGACCTATGTCATGCCTGGATTTTCTGGCCCTTGATCATAAGCCCACGATGAGGCACTAACTGCCTGAAACTGTCAACCACCTCCGAGGCAGGAATGTACTGCCCCCATGAAACCTGTGTCATGGTGCGGGTGAAGACAGCTACGTAGTCATCATTAGGGTGATCCTGGGGCTCACTGAACTAATGTTGCATGCACCCGGGCAAGTACCTCTCAATCATGGTGTGCTCTCGCCCCTACATAAAATAGTCCTGACGGGCATAGAACAACTGATCAGCATCGTCGACCCATCCAGGCCGACCAAGCTATGGTCGCCACATAAAAACCTACATCTCGTCCAAGACCCTCCTCCAGTAGGGGATCCCGTGCTCACCAGTGTGTGTAAAGGACACACTGCCTCTATAACGCCACACGAGGGGATCGTCTGGCACCATCGGAACTGAAACAACGCGTGGATGTAGCACAACAATGTGTTCCCATGCCCAGAGGTGAAGAAGTGTCACCCCTGCTCTGAGTGCTCTGTCGTCCATGTACACGTACTCGTGCAGATCCCTGTATAAAGAAGCAAGAAGAACCAACCCCCAAGCAAAACAGACCAGCCTATCTCGAACCATCCACTCCCAACAATATCCCCAGCCAGGACTGAAGTATCGCCCTCGTCTGTTAGGGGCAATGAGACCCAAAATAATAGACCCAACAACTAGGTGGAAGGGAGGTGCCAGGATCCTATGCCGCTCGAGCTCTATCTGCCTCTCGCAAAAAATGATGTCCTTTGTGGCAAGGACTCTATGGCAAGTATCACGCCCCTCGTCCATGTCAAAAATCACTCACCGACCGTGAATCAACAATCTCAAAATACGCCAAATGTCTTCTACGGTGATGGTGGCCTCGCCAGTGGGAAGATGAAATGAAGAAGTCTCGCTGTGCCATCTCTCGGCCAGCGCTGAAAGCATCCCTAGGTGAGTGCGAATGGGCGTAGCATAAGCAATATACCATAACCCCACGATTCGGAGTTGATCTTGATCCCTGTCGCTCAAGTCTCGCAAATAGCCAAACAGGTCTCGTGACTTGTGCTCTCGAGAGTAGAGCTCCCTCACCACATCCTACATCAAGGAAGGTCACCATGTTAAAATTTTTGAAAAATTCTTCACCGGGCGTTGAAAAAACCTCTCCAACAGTGCAATCCGTGAAGGCGTTGCAGTTTGATTTCTAATCAAACTCCGATGCTAGGGCATAAAACTCCAAAATGGAACCGCCGCTGTGCACTTTTCCTTCCAGCGGCACACTTTGGGCAAATCCAAGACCACTGCGTCATAGTTTGCAAACCACCCCACCAGCCCCGAGCTCAGTGTCGTAGTTTGGAGCCTATTTTCAAACTCCAAACAGCACCACCGTGACACTATTTGACATCGAGTGGCGCAGTTTGAATTTTGAGCGGTGCTATATAGCGCCACTACAGAAAGACCGATTTTGAAAGCATTAAATACAAGCTAAAAATGAAAAACAAAGCTCAAGTAAGGGTCACTTACCGGTGCCCCAATGCTAGGTGGTCACTGGTACGTCCGAACTCGATCAGAAATGTGCAGGGGAAGCTGTCGTTACGCCATATCATTAGGAGGTCAAAGCTCAAATCTCAAGGTTGCTAATGGAAGTGTGTAAAAATGACTTGAAAGTGACCCCTCGGGCCCCTTTTAAGCTTGAAAATTAGGGTTTTTTCACCCTAATTGGTTGTCCTGCTAGGGTTTTGGACCCTTGAACCTATTTTTGTCCAGTTGAGGCATGTTTTACATTGTTTTATTGCATTTAGACATTTTTTAGCCTCCTGGAGCCCTTTCGAACCTATCGGGCACCTTGTCCTCTTTTTTCGCGAGATCACCCAAAAATTGAAATTTTCGTCCAATCTCTCAAGGGGGCAATATATTGGCATGTTTTCTCTCCCCAAGCAGCAGTGAGGCAAGATTTTAAATAACAATTTTTTTTGGCTTTGATCGAGATCGTTTATTCTTTGAACCAACGCAACAAGTGCATTGCTTCAGAGAGGGGCAAAATGTAGACACGTAAAATATACCGATTGACATTGTGCATCTGATCCTGACTACTAACATCGTTTCATCCTGAATCATCCCTCGGTCTAACCATTTAATCAAATCTCCTTATCTGATTAAATTCATCAATATTCCTCCCTTAATTAAATAAACTGGTTATTTAATTAAGTCTCTCTTTTGTTAATTAAATCAATCCATCTGATCTAATTATCCCTATTTAATTAAATAATTAATTTTTTTTAATTAAATCTCTAAGTCTATCTATTGAATTAAATAAATTAAAACCTTATTTGATTTAATCTAACACCATCTCTTTTAATTAAATAAATCAAAATCCTTATTTAATTATTCTCTTATCATATTCCTCTCTTATTTGATTTAAATAAATCCATAAATTTGAGTCAAATAGGTCACATCATCTAATCTCTCATTAAATTAATTAACCCTTGATTAATTTAATCTCTCATATGTCCCATCCTCTAGATTTTGCAAGTTGCACATGAAAATAGATTTAATTCATTTATTAAATCTCTATTTTCCTCACAAGGCATCTTTTGGAATATTCTCCAAGTTTGAATTCAAAAATTCCAAGTCAACATGTACATCCAACAAGGAAATAACTCTATCTTACATGTCCTTTGCCTTGAGCCAAGTGGCATTTATTGCATTTTCCATTTCCTCTTGCAAGTCATTTCAACAAATTTTAAATTCAAAAATATGCATTTATTGGCACAATCCTCAAAACTTGCACATCCTCCATCCACTCATAGATTGACAAGTGGCATCTTGCCATCGGATGAATGTTAGTCCCACATTGCTCAAATTTGGATATTCATCCATCTTGGCATTCTATAAAAAAAGAGCTCATATCCTCATTTCATCATCCACAAATTATGCAAAGTTACCATGCTCAAATATCTATCAAATTTCATCCATCACCATTGAGTTCTTAACTAGGTTTTGCAGATTTTTGGCTTGGAGCTCTCATTCTTCATCAACAAAGTGGATCAAATCTATTCAACACATCAAGATTGCATCTTAGGAATTGGGAAAGGGCCAATTTTCACATCAAATTGGCACCAATTCCTCCATGGGATCATATGTTTGCTATTCTAATTAGGATTGAATCTATATTTTGTTGTTTTCATTGTATTATTTTCTAATTTGAGTTTTTGTAAATGGATTTCATGGGGAATCCTTGTTCATGCTTGCAATCTCTAACTTAATGTGTTTGTTCTCATTTTTTTGCAGGTATTTGGATTGGGGTTCACACAATATTAATTCAAGTCTTAATTTTTGTAGTGTTGCAATGTTAATTGTGATTGAATTATAGGAATTTAACATTATACATTGGTTATTTGTATTGTTAGTAACTCTATGTTGGTGATATGCAATTGAACATTGAAAAGGAATCAAGCTTGTGAAAAACTCAAATTGTTGAGGAGTTTGATGCAAAAAGAAAAAAAGACTACATAATTGGGTAGTTCCTCCATTCAAATCTCCATTTTTTAGGTATGTCAATTCTTTACACATTTTCTTTACATTTTTCTTAATTCAATTATGTTTCTTTATCATCCCTTACCATACATGCTTAGTAAAATTCTTTGATTTTGTTATTATGCATATTCCATGTTCATCATTATTTGTTTCTCATTATAAAATTATCCCCACTTGGCACATTTTAAATTACACAATTCTTTACACTTTTTTTTAGACTGTAGGAATCGGTCGGGTATCCATCCCCCTATAAAATACAATGTGCCTGGTAAACTTTTTTCATGTGACCGGTGGTGCTAGAGTGACACGCCCTCCAATACCACAGGTTTGTGGGGAGACTAGACCTCGTGACCTATTTCTTGCAACAAGATGCTTTAGCCAATCGAGCTACGCCCCCTACCCCCCCAAAAAAATAATATTAAGGTTTGGGCCTTGGTTGTTGGCACTATAGGCAAGAAGCCCCACCAATTCACCAAGGTGCCTCCCCTTAATACAAGGGTAAACAAAAAAACTCCATCGTTGACATGGTAGAGAGTGACCCTATGAGGTTTGAACCTTGGTTGTTGGCTCTACAGTCAAGAAGCCCCACCATTTCACCAAAGGGTCACCCCCCATAATTCTTTACACTTTCCAATTACATTTTCTTGGAATTTTTGAAAGACTTTTCAACAAATCCACTTTGTGCAAATCTTGTAATCATTGTGGTCCATGAGACCACATCTCTTTTAAGCATTTTTTTAAACAATTGACCTACCTTGTGTATGCTTCCACATTTTTTATACACATTTATGAGAGTATTTATAACTATGCAATATAATACACCATTTCTCAATCCTTTTTTATGGATGTTCATACCCGTTTCCATAGCTTCCATTTTGGTATAGGCATGGGGGATGTTGGAAAATGCTTTAGAATTTGGTTTTACACCTAGAAATTGTATTTGTTTAAAATTTTCTAAATCCTTTTCAACAAATCCATTTTTTGCATACCCTGCAATCATTGTAGTCCATGAGGACATATCTCATTGATTCATTTTGTCAAATAGATCATGTGCCTTGTCTATACATGTCTACCAAAGCATTTTATCCAATAACATAGACAAGGCAATGAGCTGTTTGAAAAATGCCTCTAATAAATGTGGTCTCATGGTGATGGACGTCACCATGAGACCACATTTCTTTGAGGCATTTTTTAAACAACTCATTGCCTTATCTATGCTACCTCATTTTTCATACATGTCTACCAAAGCATTTTATAAAACAACATAGACAAGGTAGTGAGTTGTTTGAAAAAATGCCTCAAAGAAATGTGGTCTCATGATGATACAAGGTAGTGAGTTGTTTGAAAAAATTCCTCAAAGAAATATGGTCTCATGGTGATGTCCATCACCATGAGACCAAATTTCTTTGAGGAATTTTCTCAAACAACTCACTACCTTGTCAATGCTACAAAAAATTCCATGCATTTTCCATTGAGGCATTTTATCAAATAGTTCATGTTCCTTGTCTATGCATCCACATTTTGCATGTGTCTACTAAGGAAATTGCAACCATAACACTCATGAAAATCCCCCATTTTATGTTTTAATAGATTTCATACCCCATTCCAAGGTCCACTTGCTGCTATGGCTAAAATCCTAAAACATGTGCTTTCGAAAAAACTATGAATGCGTGAAAAAAATCTATCAAAGCATAATAGTAAGAAAAAGCATAGAAAATGTAGTGAGCTGTTTAAAAAAATGCCTCAAAGAAATGGGGTCTCATGGTGATGTACATCACTATGAGACCCCATTTCTTTGAGGCATTTTTTCAAACAACTCACTACCTTGTCAATGCCACCTTCTCAATGTTACCACATTGAAAAGGTAGTGAGCTCACTACCTTGTGTCAATGTTACCACATTGACAAGGTAGTGATCTCACTACCTTGTGTCAATGTTACCACATTGACAAGGTAGTGATCTCACTACCTTGTCTATGCTTGTCAATGTTACCACATTGACAAGGTAGTGATCACTACCTTGTCTATGCCACCCATTGACAAGGTATGAGCACTACTTGTGTCAATGTTACCACATTGACAAGGTAGTGATCTCACTACCTTGTCTATGCTACCGCATTGACAAGGTAGTGAGTTGTTTGAAAATTCCTCAAGAAATGGGGTCTCATGGTGATGTGCATCACCATGAGTCCCCATTTCTTTGAGGCATTTTTTCAAATAGATCACTACATTTTCAATGTTACCACATTGACAAGGTAGTGAGCTCACTACCTTGTCTATGCTACCATGTTGACAAGGTAGTAATTTGTTTGGAAAAATTCCTCAAAGAAATGGGGCCAGACCCTATTTCTTTGAGGTTCAAACAACTCACTACCTTGTCAATGCTACCACATTGACAACATAGTGATTTGTTTGAAAAAATTCCTCAAATAAATGGGGTCTCATGGTGAGGCATTTTTTCAAACAACTCATTTCCTTGTCTATGCTACCAAATTTTCCATACATTTTCCATTTTGTGTATATCATGCAATCATTGTAGTCCACGAGGACATATCTCATTGAGCAATTTTGTCAAATAGTTCATGTTCCTTGTCTATGCATTCACATTTTGCATGTGTCTACTAAGGCAATTACAACCATAAAACTCATGAAAATCCCCCCTTTTATGTTTTTATAGATGTAATACCCCATTCCAAGGTCCCCTTGCTACTATGGCTAAAATCCTAAATCATGTGATTTCAACCAAACTATGGATGCATGAAAAAAATCTATCAAAGCATAATAGTAAGCAAAAGCATAGACAAGGTAGTGAGCTCACTACCTTGTCAATGCAACCACATTTTCGACACATTTTCTATTTTGTGCATATCATACAATCATTCCAGTCCATGACATATTTCTTTGATGCATTTTGTCAAACAATTCACATGCCTTTTCCATGCTTCCATATTTATCATACATGTATGCCAAGGGAGTTGCAATTACAACATTTGACAAAAATTCCCCTTTCTTTCAATGATTTGATTGTCGCACATACCTTGTTCCAAAGGTAGGATGTTGAAATAAGTTGTGGAATTTGGATTTACACTTGCTAATTGTATTTTCTTGAAAGTTTGTAATGTCTTTATATTTTTAGGAACTAATAATTTTCTCTATATCATGCTACAAATAAAATTCTCCATCATGCTAAGGAAACATTCAAGGATTAAACCAACACAGGAAGAGAAAGAAGCTAAGAATGTAAAAAAGTCACAAGGTATGAGGGAACTTTGTGAAAAGAGGAAATTGGAAATGATTGTTGAAGACATGCCAATTGAAGAGGAATCTCAAGCATCAATGAGAGATATGGAATTGGTGGCAAAAAGGGAACGAATGCAAAACCTTTGTGCTATGATAAAATTGAATATCATTGTTGGAGACACATGATCTAACGCAAGTCAAGGTAGAGGGACACCATCTACCACATCTCGATTTGAAAGTACATCTTAAATCACATGTGAAGAAGGAGGTATGTCATCTTTCCCATCTCAAGTTCAATGCACGCCATCTATTCCATCTCCAATCGAAGGTACACCATCTATCTCATCTAGTGTAAATATTGAAGAAATTCCATTGAATGTTGAGATGAATTTACCTTTGAGAACACCATCTAGAATTTTGCATAGAAAGCCAAAGTATTTGATTGATATTTATGAGAATATTTTGCAACCAATGGAAGGTAAGATTCGAAAACACACTTGTAGAAGATATGCTCCTAAGATTTAGAGAGTATTATTTGAAAAGTTAAATGAGACCGCAAGATGTCAACTATTTGTTGAAATGATGCGAAGTATAAAGTATAGGTCCATCATGAAGATTGTTGGGTTGAGAAAAATTGTTGGCTTCAAGTGAAAAAAATATTGTGAAGAATTTAATGAGTGCATATGAGAGTGTGGGTAACACCTCACACACAAAAGATAGTAATGTCACACAATGTGTAATTACATCGACAATAGTAAGTAATCAAATGAGGAAAGATCATCTCATTAGAAAGATGAGTAAAGCATTGAGAATTAATAGAAAAACTTTATCAAGAGCCATTGGAAGGTGCCAAAGAATTGAGGACACCAATGCCAATGAATTATGGGAATTCTCAAGGGGACTACCATGAAAAGATAAACCAATTGTTGAAGCATTGAGATCACTAATTGAAGAATTTTGAAAAAATAACACAAGGGTATCTCTTAATCAAAGGGATGTGGTAAGAAGGAGAATCAGTAGTCAAAACTATGAGCCACATCCAAAGAATTTTTTGGATACAATTGAAACACTAATTTTTGGTAAATTTCTAGAGATGTATCCTCAAATTAAAAAATTTCAAAGATATTTTGAAACGCTAAAACCTTTTTTATGTCATATTTTAGATTACATATTGAATTTTCTAACCATTTTGATGTTTATCGGTCTATATTTTTAGATTTTCATAGTAACAATATTTTGGATGCTTGTGGCATACATGCCCCACCAACATCTTCAAGATACTTCTTATCAAATATTTTATGTGAAATAGAGGAAAGTCAAATATTCTATAGGAAATTATGCTTGGATGGAACATGTCAATATTGTGGTGGCTTGCAACATACGCCAATATGTGAACATATGGAAAGCACACATGTGGTTGAAAATGAACTAGTAGAGTTCAAAAAGTATAAAATAGTGGCCTACAATATAAAAGATGATAAAGAAGCAAAAAGGTGTGATTTGGTTATTCAAAAGATGCCAATGTATCATTTTATATCTACATTTCGTGACAGTATAGTGTATGAGTATGTAAGGAATACCCATAGAACTCGATGGTTGGACTTGCAATTCAAGTTATGCAAGGAAACCTTTCCACTTGGTAACATTGTTTCAGTCATCAAATTTGCAAAGAACTATAGTGTGTAGCCATAGTGTGAGGTGCAATCACAATATTACAACTCCACATAGGTTTCTATATTTGTACACATGACATTCATTCATGCAGCTAATATTATAGAGGATAACATGAAGGTATTGAGGGAGTACCACTTTTACATTAGTGATGATCACACACATTCTACAGAGTTCATGAAAGGTTGCTTTCAATTGTTCTACCATCATTTGGATAGGAGGGGCATATCATATAGTCAACATATAATATGGTATGATAATTGTGCATCACAATTCAAGAACTTGCGATTGGTCTATTGCTTGAAAAAGATACATGTTATTATAGGTGTTCAGCATATTTGGAACTTTTGTGAGGTTGGGAATGGAAAGGGGGATCATGTATCCAAAAACACTTGAAAAAAAGTAGACCAAAGTGAATGAGATAGATAATGTATTGAATGAAGAGATTCATCTTGTTGTCAAGAAGTTTCAAGGAAGGTGCCTGTGAAGTATGTGGAATGGGAAAATGGGAATGGAGGAGTGGAAAACTTCAAGAGGTTTTGTGTTTGGTAAGAATTTTTGTAGGAAAAGAAAGTGAGAGATGATGCTATATGTGGACTTGAAAAAATGAAGTCAAAGATTCTTGAACTTAAGACTTCCATGCAGAAAATACAACTAGAAATAGATCATAAGGAAGAAGCACTAATGACAAAGAAGTTGTTCTAAAGCTCAAAGTAAAATATATGAAAAAGAAGTTAGAAGATCATGGAAAGGAATACTAGGGGGTGTTAATAGGTAAGAGCAATAGAGATGAGGAAAAATGTGTGGATGGTAAAAAACGAGATGCAAAAGCAATAGTTGGAAGTGTTGAAATTGAAGAAAAACAAATGAAGACTAAAATTAACCACTTAGAAAATGAATTAAAAGATAAGAAGAATGTTTTATCATTAATGAAAAGGAGGTTATAATTCTCTAAAAACACTTGAAAAAGAAGCAAATCAAAATGAATGAGATAGATACTATATTGAATGAAGAGATTCTTCGTGCTCTTGAGAAGTTGAGGAAGGTACATGTGTAGATTCTTCTCTATTCGTTGTCTAACCAAAATGATAGTTCCAACACATCCATATGGGTAGGTTTACACTAGGCAAGGCCATGTTTCACACCCAAACATGTTGAAATAGTATGAGCTACATTGTACTAGTGAAGTCTCTTAAGAGACCAAAGTGCAAAAGGGAAACAAACTTTGACGAGCGATTACTCTGAAACCGTGTCACTTAGAAACATTTCCTCTGATGATGTAGGATCATGTAGGGCCCCTCTACAATAATATCTCTCAATTTTTTATAGCTCTGAGTTGTTTTCTTGTGGTGAAGAGTTTTCAGTTGATGGAAAAAGTGTCAATTGCATCTAGTGCAAAGTTGCAAAGTGGTGTAACTTTTGTTCTATTCATCGTTCGACCAAACCGATAGTTCCAACATGTTCAAATGGGTGGGTTTACACTAGGAAAGGTCTTTTTTTTCTCCCAAACATGTCGGAACAGTCTAAGCTACATTGTACCAAAAAAGTCTCTTAAGAGACCAAAGTGCAAAAAGGCAGCAAACTTTGACGAGTGATTACTCCAAAACCATGTCACTTACAAACATTTTGTATGATGCTATGGGATCATGTAGGGCCCCTCTACAATAAAATCTCTCAGTTTTCAATAGCTCCAAGTCATTTTCCCATGGTGAAGAGTTTTTAATTGATGGAAAAAGCGTTAGTTGCATGTAGTGCAAAGTTGAAAAGTGGTGTAACTTTTGTCCATTTCACTATTTGACCAAACCAACAATTCTAACACATCTGGATGGGTAGGGTAGGTTTAAGCTAGGAAAGGTCCTATTTTTCACCCAAACATGATGGAACAGTCTAAGCTACATTGTACTAACAAAGTCTCTTAAGATACCAAAGTTTAAAAGGGCAACAAACTTTGACGAGCAATTACATTGAAATCGCGTCACTTAGAAACATTTTGTCTGATGCTACAAGATCACATAGGGCCCCTCTACAATAGAATATCTTATTTTTTGATAGCTCTGAGTCATTTTCCCATGGGAAGAGTTTTGAATTGATGGAAAAAGCATAAGTTGCATGTAGTGCAAAGTGGTGTAACTTTTGTTCTGTTCATCATCTGACCAAACCAATAGTTCTAATGCATCTAGATGGGTGGGTTTACGCTAGGAAAGGTCTTGTTTCACACCCAAACATGTTGGAACAGTCCAAGCTACATGGTATCGGTGAAGTCTCTTAAGAGACCAGAGTGCAAAAGGGCAGCAAACTTTGACGAGTGATTACTCTGAAACCATGTCACTTAGAAACATTTTGTCTAATGCTACGAGATCATGTAGGGCCCATATATAATAACCTCTCTCTATTTTTTGATAGCTTTGAGTTGTTTTCCTATGGTGAAGAGTTTTCAGTTGTTGGAAAAAGCATCAATTGCATGTAGTGCAAAGTTGCAAAGTTGGGTAACTTTCATTTTGTTCGTCGTTTGACCAAATAGATAGTTCCAACGCATTCAGATGGGTAGGTTTAGCTAGGAAAGGTCCTATTTCGCACCCAAACATGTTGGAACAGTTTGAGCTACATTATATTGACAAAGTCTCTTAAGAGACCAAAGTGAAAAAGGGAAGAAAACTTTGATGGGTGATTACTCAGAAATCGGGCCACTTAGAAACATTTCATCTAATGTTACGGGATCATGTAGGGCCCCTCTACAATAACCTCTCTCAATTTTTGATAAATCCATGTCGTTTTCCAATGGTGAAAGTTTTTTCGATGCTCCAAAAAGTGTCAGATGCATGTAGTGTAAAGTTGCAAGATAGGCTACTTTTTGTTTTCTTCTTTGTGGGGCCAAACCATTAGTGCCAACACATCCAGTTGGGCACATCTACATAAGGCATCGTCACTGCCCTTCATTATAAAAGGGTCACAGTCTTTCCTACTTGAAGGGTCACAACATTTCACCTAAGGTTGTATTCTTAATTGAAATCTTCAAGGATGTTATGGATTTCTTTCTCAATAATATATTGATCTCCCTTTTATGGTAGTGCTTATCAACCTAGAAAGAATTTTTACAAACAAAATTTTTAATACACATGGAGTAATCTTGTTGAAGATACATCTGATCATGAAGCAAAATAATAGATATACATAATACAAAAAGTATGAGGAATACATGTGAATACATGTAATACATGGAGTATACATAGAAAGCATGAAGCATACATGTGAATACACAAAATACATGAAGTCTACATAGGAAGCATGAAGAATACACATGAAAACATGAAGTAATCATAGAAAACATGAATCATACACGTGAACACATGAAGTATATGGTGGAACCCTTATAAAGTGCTTTGTGTTCCCCTTAAAAATTTCCAAATTTTGGTTTCATGTTTTTGGGCTTAGGTTTTCCATTGTCATCATACCTTAGGGTTTAAAGAAGTACTAAAACCCTTTCCAAAATACCTTAAGCCTAAGTCCTTTGCTAACATTCTAATTTTCTATTGACCTCTTGTCATCGGTTCTAGGTCAGTTAAGTTGTGACTTGTTCCTTTCTATTCATTCTATTGACCGACCCTTGAGTCCTAGTAATCTTATCGTTACCCATCATCTTAATAAAAATGTTTCCTTTATTCTATGTGGGTGAAAAATCATCAAAATATTTGTTAGGTCCTAAGTTTTATCCTAAGGTTTTATGTCATTGTCCATCCTTCACCTAATCGTGGCCCCTTTTTATGAACTAACAATTGACATGTGCATATTTCCTATATTATGATGACCATTTGATCATCGAGAACACATCCTGGCCATTCCTCGTGCCCCCTTTCAATTTCATTTTGCATTAAAATATTATCACGAGCTAGCAGGTGAGCACCATGTATCTTCTGCATAGGTAGGACCGACGTCATTGAAAAGTTAGAAGGCGGTGAGATGGAGCACATCAATGGTGGTGGTGAAGTGTGATGTAAGAAAGGTGGTGATGACTCTCTATCAAACTCAAATTAATTAGACCTTAAAAAGGAAACAACCCTTTGCAACACAATTCACTCAACTTGTTCCAAACACTCGCTAATATGCTTGTAGCCTCAAAACCCAACTTTGCACAATATCTTTTAGATAAGGTCATACAAATACCTTCTAGACGCCCTCTAAGACTCACAACATAACCCAACACAACATACCAATAGTTACCATAAGGTCTCTTTGTAACAAATTTGAAAACCTTTAGACTGCCCCTATTTTAGGCTACTCAATTAGCCCTATTTTTCAAAGGAAGTACTTCCTAAACTCCAAGTATTTACCAAATCTCCATAGAAAATCACTAATTGTGATACAAAACCATAAATTCATCAATCATTTCTCATATTTATAACTTCTAGACTGCTGATCCAAGAAACCCTCTCTTTTCATGCAAATAACCTAGGGTTTACTGAAAATCTTATCACCCGGCTTGTCTGAACCACACAATACTCACAATAGTTCAAATTCACCCTACACAAACTCAATCTACACTCACTTAGATAGTTCCAACAAAAATTCATCAAAACCCTTCACTAACTCATCATTTTCACATGGAAAAATACATTATTTAACCCTAGGGCATCATCCCAATTCTCACAACTCACTTCTCTTTCCCTATAAAACATGTAAACACCTACCATACCATATAATATGGCATTCGACCAAGAAACAAGCCATGATAGTAGGTGGAATGGCTTATTTCATTATTTAATCTTCAAATAGAGCCTTCACTAGCCTATTACAAGCAATTACAGAAAAAATGAAGAGATCTCCCTCACAACTTGATGATAAAATCTCAAAATAAATGCATATGAAAGTTAAAACATGCTCATATAAGAAAAAAAGGATTCAAGGCAATTACTAACCGTACGAAGTCATACAGAGCCTGAAAAGAATAGATTTATAGAGAAAATGATAGAAAAACGTTGTAGTTTTATTGGAATTCTTCAACACAACATTCAATCCCCCATCTTCAAGCCTTTTTGAGGCTTTTATACATGTTTCAATTCAAATCCAAACTTTCTAACTCCTATAACTTCCTTTTGAGATACTAGACTCTTCATATTTCTAATAAGTTACAATTTTACAATTTTGCTTATGACAACATTTGCATTTTTTGGAACTTTTGCCTAATTGACTCCGAAGACTCAAAACACACCCAATTACATATTAAATGGTCTTTTTACACCTTATTTAGCATAAAAATACCATATCTAATGCTAAATGATCTCAACACCTATACTTGACCAATTGACCTTCATTTGTGAAGTTCATGTGCTTAGGTGCACCTGCACCATTCAACCCCTAGAAAAAGAACTCATGTCACATGAGTTAGATATTGTACCAGTTCCTCCAAACTTTACACATGTCCTCTGATTTTCAAATGAATTCAAATGGTTCACATACAATGATCTTGTAATCTACCCTACTTCCTTGTTCTTGTTTGCATATGAAATTGTCTTCAATTCTACCATTAGACCTAATGTTTTCCCTCTTTCTACTCGATCAAAACTTGATGATTTATTTGACTTTATACCTATAAACAAACAAGGTTTAGTGGTTCTTTGAATTGACTTCCCTTTTACCTCATCCTCATGCTTGTATTCACCCTCAACTCTCTATCCACTTTGTCCTTGCATCATTGTCATCAAACTTCCTACCTTGTCAGCCTTTTGTACCACTGTACCATCAGATGTACAACCTATTGTACTTACAGATCTTGCTACTTTTCCTTTCACCATTCTTCCAACCAATGGACACACCATTGTACCAACCAAAACATTCTTATTCCAATTCACTATCAACAAACCTAAAGTAACTTTCTCCCCTGTTGTCCCAACATTCTCATGCCTTGAATTGAATGCAACATCTATCTTTTTGTCTTCTTTTATAACTTTTACAAGTTCTTTCCTTCCACACATAATCACCGTAGCCTTACCTTTTTCTTCTTCCACCAAAGGAGTCAAAACAAATATACATCCATCTTTTTCTATGGTATAAGTGTTTTCTCTCCCATCATACAATGCACACCTGTCAAACTGCCAGGGCCTACCTAGGAGTAAGTGGCAACAATACATAGGAAAGATATCACACACTACCTTATCTTTATAACCTCCAATTTGAAATTATACAATAGCTTGTTCATTGACTAAAAGAGATTTCCCATCACTCAACCAAGACACCTTATATGGAAATTCATGAGGAAACTTTTATAAATTCAATTTAGTAACCATCTCACTTGACACCATATTTTCAGTAGAGCCTGAATCAATAACAATTTTTCATACCTTATTCTTCCACTTACATGTGGTCTTGAAAAGATTATTTCTTTGCAATGGTTCCATCTCCTTGGCTTCCTTCAATATAGTCTTCCTCATCATCAACATTTCACCTGTTTCAGGAGTAGCATGTAAACTTGCATAATTGGTACTCTCACACTCCTCCTCTTGAACTATTTGAGCCCTCCTTTCAATCCTCTTTTCTCCATTTGATGAACTACCAAATTTTTCAGGACACTTCTAAGAAGGATGACCATATTCATTACAATTATAACATCTCCCTACAAAACCATTAGAATTTCTACCACCACTGAATCTACCTCTACTCCTAAAACCTCCTCTGGCATTAACACCTTAATCTTTACCTTTATTTTCTTCTTCCTATTCCTCAAATGGCTGCTTTGATGTAGGGATTGATCCTCTCCCTCTTGTGCTATTACCTCTTCCCCTAATAGATTTTTGTTGCCTTCTTTTGAGTTTTTCCTCCACCCTAATTGCCAATTGAAAAAACTCTTCAACAGTCTTTGGGTTAGCAACAACCAATTCATCTTGTATATTGAATCTAAGGCCACCTATATATCTAGCCACTTTTTCAACTTCATTTTCATCCCTTATTGACCTTATACTTAATTTATAAAATTCATCAGTATATGACTTGACATCTAAATCCTTTTGCTTCAAACCTTGTAACATTTTATACAATTGAACTTCATAATATTTTAGAAGAAATTTACCTTTAAGTTTTTCTACCATCTTGTCCCAAGAAACTATTCTTGACTTGCCTTGTTTTCTCCTTTTTGTTTGCTCATAGTTCCACCATAGAAGAGCATTTTCTTTGAGTTTTGTCTTTGCCACCTTCACCATCTACTCATCTGAAATGTCTTCACTTTCAAAGTAGTTGTCCATAGCTGCAATCCAGTCAAGCAATTCTTCTTCAATTAAATTTACACCATACATAGGAAGATCAACCTTTACCTTCATTGAATCACCTATGACTGCTTTGAGCAATTTTTCCATCCTCTAATTTTTAGGGTCGAACTCCTCATCTACATCTTCATATTCTTCATCTTCCTCCTCTGTTTCACTCTCAACATTCTCATCTCTTCTTTTCTTTGTCTCCTAGGCATCAAACCTTTCCAATACTATATTGTGTGACTTGAGAAGCTTAGCATGATTTTTCTTCAGTTCCTACAACTCTCTAGCAGCACCAACACCCTTCAGAGGCATCTTTCCAAACTTGTCTTTTCACCTTCCAATCACCTTTCTTCAAACCTACAAAAATAAAAAATAAGAGACCTTTTCCCTGAGATATGATACCACTTGATGTAAGCAAGGTGGTGATTAATCTCTATCAAACTCAAATTGATCAGACCTTAACAAGGAAAAAACCCTTTGCAACACAATTCAATCAACTTGTTCCAAACACTCGCCAATAGGCTTGTAGCCTCAAAACCCAACTTTGTAAAATATATTTTAGAGAAGGATGTACAAATACCTTCTAGACACCCTCTAAGACTCACAACATAACCCAACACAACATACCAATAGTTACCATGAGGTCTCTTTGTAAAAAATTTGAAAACCTTTATATTGCCCCTGTTTTAAGTTACTCAATTAGCCCTATTTTTCAAAGGAAGTACTTCCTAAACTCCAAGTCTTTACCAAATCTCCATAGAAAGTCACTAATTTTGATACAAAACCACAAATTCCTTAATCATTTCTCAGATTTATAACCTCTAGACCGTTGATCCAAGAAACCCTCTCTTTTCATACAAATAACCTAGGGTTTATCAAAAATCTTATCACCCGGCTTTTCTGACCCACAAAATACTCGCAACACTTCAAATTCACCTTGCAAAAACTCAATCTACACTCACTTGGATAATTCCAACAAAAATTCATCAAAACCCTTCACTAACTCATCATTTTGACATGGAAAAATACATTATTTAACCCTAGGGCATCATCCCAATTCTGACAACTCGCTTCTCTTTCCCTCTAAAACATGTAAAAACCTACCCTACCATATAACATGCCATTCCACAAAGAAATATGCCATGAAATTAGGTGGAATGGCTTATTTCATTATTTAATCTTCAAACAAAGCCTGCACTGGCCTATTACAGGCAATTACAGAAAAATGAAGAGATCTCCCTCACAACTTGATGATAGACTCTCAAAATAGATGCATATGAAAGTTAAAACATGATCTTACAAGAAACAAAAGGATTCAAGGAAATTACTAACTATATAGAGTCGTACAGAGCCTGAAAAGAACAAATTTACAGAGAAAATGACAGAAAAACGTTGTAGTTTTATTAGAATTCTTCAATACAACATTCAATCCCCCATCTTCGAGCCTTTTTGAGGCTTTTATACATGTTTCAATTCAAATCCCAACTGTTTAATGCCTATAACTTCCTTTTGAAATACTAGACTCTTCATATTCCTAATAAGTTGCAATTTTACAATTTTGCTTATGACAACATTTGCATTTTTTGCAACTTTTTCTTAATTGACTCCTAAGACTCAAAACACACCCAATTACATATTAAATGGTCTTTTTAGACCTTATTTAGCATAAACATACCATATCTAATGCTAAATGATCTCAACACCTATACTTGACCAATTGACCTTCATTTGTGAATTTCATGTGCTTAGGTGCACCTGCACCAAAGTGACATGGTTGCATCTGGATCATTCCCTGCCTCCCCGTTCAAATTGTTTTTTCTTTTAAATATTATCATGGGGTAGAGGGTGGATGACATCTATCCATGGAACCTAGTAGGCTTTGAGGAAGGAAAGCTCTTTGTTCAATGAGATCGATGGTTGAGGAGGGGTGATGTGAATCAATCTTGACCACTCCCCACCATCCCATGGGGGACCCACCTTTTCCTCCCATCTCTCAATGGGGAAGTGGGAGAGTGTCGCGTGGTGTCACCTAAGCTACAAAGGAAAAATTAGGAGATGGAAGAAGATTAATGAAATATTTCACAACAGATTGAATGTGTTAAAGTTTCGGTTGCTAAAGGGATTTTTAGAGGCACGTGTTGTAACAACAGATGGATCTTCTAATCATGGTCGTCGAATATTACAAATGATTATGTGCACAGGAATGAGAGCTCCTATTAAGACACACACATATTGAAGGTGAGAGATTTAATATCATCCCTTCCCCGTCTTTCCCTTGATAAAAGTTGCACAAGGGTTAAGATTCACAGGGGAGCAGGGAAGCTGACATGTGGTCTCTTGCTTCAACGACAATGAGATAGTGGAGCTCGTAGATCATTAAGACATGGCTCCACATGGTGAGTTTTGGTTGGATGATGGAAACGACTGCTCATAATCAGTTTTTTCAAACTAATTTGACTCAATTTGAACCGGTGGTCATTTTATTTTGTTGCAAGATCAACAAACAGTATTCAAAGTTGAGATTGAGGGAAAGTGAGTCACTCTGGTTCACATGATCGATCCATAATGGCAAATAGGATGTCAAGATACCAAATTAAAAGTCGTAAGGCTTTTAAAAATTATTTTAAAGCACAATTGAGAGTTGATAAAAATATTCCATGCATCCAGGGAAGCTTGTGCTGCATTTGCAAGCCTGTTCGATGTTAGAGTTAGAGTTTTACACTCATGAAAGATAGTAAGTTGGTATACTATCCCACCTTTTAATTTTTTGAAAAACTTGCTCAATTATACTCTCTTTGTCATTCTATCTCTAGGGTTTTCTTTGTTTTACATTTCTTTTTAGGTTTTACGTTCATTTTGAACAATTAGTTGGTCCTACATTGTTATTGTTTGTATCAAACCCTTGTTCGAAGTCATAGGTTTTATTTTGTGAAATCAAAAACCCTATTTTATAGAAACCCTTGAGTCATGGCTCCTAAAGTGAAAGTTTCTTCATGAAAAGGGGAAGCTTATAGCTCCAAAAGACCTTTGAGTAAGGACCTAGCCGACCAGCTGCCACCCTCGACCAATGAAAAACCTAAGGGTCAATTGATTTTCTAGGGTACACAAGTAGTTGAGGGCTTGGTTAAAAAGTATAGTACTATTAGGGTTGCCACATTGCCTTGCACTAGATGGGAATTCTTTAATGACT
Organism: Sequoia sempervirens; assembly: GCA_007258455.2. Lineage (NCBI taxonomy): Eukaryota > Viridiplantae > Streptophyta > Pinopsida > Cupressales > Cupressaceae > Sequoia > Sequoia sempervirens. Next base: position 43,757 of record VDFB02376845.1, read on the forward strand.
GGTTTGGAAATAGAAATTGTGGTGTTCAGTTGGTAACACTTGGAAAAGTTGACTATGCCAAATGTATACTTGGATATTGATTTGTTAAAAGCAATAGCTATCAATTATGACCCAGTCACCAGGATTGTGAGGTCCTTTGATGGAATTGACATGGTTAAAATCACTGAAGAGATATCTCATGTTTTCCATCTCACTAAATGGAGTGAGGACCTAGCTCAAATTAATGAAAAGGCTCTTAGGGAGTAATATGAAAAAACTAACCATTCATTCAAGGTCCATATATTACCAAAGTACCTAGTAGAGATTGGGAGCTGAAAGGTTACATTGGGACCATTTGATAAAGAGCCCTATCCTATTAATTATTTTGTCCCTTATTTCCAAAGAAATTTATACTCCATTTGTCAAATAATTAACTATGACCTGGTCACTAGAATGGCCATGGCATGGATGTATATGGTGGCCCACATCCAACACCCTCATTATTGCACAATATATGATTATGGGGGGTTTCTTGCAGAGAAAATTCATGAGGGTCTGGTAAGGTTGAAGAAGGGTGACGTAGGAGTAAGATTCAACTGGCATTGCTCATGCACATGTTTCTGTTCAAAGGTGTACCTTACTTTGGGAAGAATATGACACTAGATAGGGTAGAGGGTAATTTGGAATTGTCGGTCCAATGTTGGACCACTATCCTAGATAAAGATGATAGAAAATTTGACTATGTAATATTTGAGAATATGTTTTTCTCTGAGTTGAGAAGAGCTCTAGCTATGATTGTGCCAAGAATTCCCAAGGCCCTGCATGATCTCTTGAGACCTAAGGATAGGAGGCCTGAATTAGGGGTTGATCATAATTGGGGAGATGTTATCCCTTATCCTACATATACTATTTTAAGAGTGTATGGTGCTACTATCTCACCTCTCTTATTGCCTAGATGTGTGCTAGAAAAAAAATGGTTTCTTGAGGTGATGCACCAGTTGGGAATTGTGGAGAACAAGCATTTGAAGGATCAAGGAAAAGGAACATTCTTCCCTTCATACACATGCTTTTATGATTTTGTAGTGATTAAATGAGGTTGAAATAATATAAATGATATACTCAAAATAATTCACATGAAAAGAGTAGGGGGAAGGGAGTATCATGATCCTAAAGGTTTCATATCCTAGTTAAAGTTGAGAAATAGGAGTTCCAAGTTTGAGCATATTTTCCAATACCTTGAGGATGTAATAAGTAATATATTTGATCTTTTGGAGCAAGATGATAGAAAATCAAAATGGATTGCTTTTAATAAAATGCAAAGGAAGGTAAGGGAAAAGGACCCTAAATTCACTACTCTTGCAGAAATCCCCAGTATAATGCAAAGAATGGAACATGCGTTCCAAAATTTTGAAATAGTGGTTGCTCACCTTGAAGGTGAAAGAATAATTCAAGATAAGGGAAAGCCCAAATGGAAGAGGAATAGGGTGGAGGAGAAATCCCTTTTATGGAGGAAAGGCCTACAGATTAGCCTCCTAAGGAACAAAAAATAAAGTTTTTCATGAGGAAGAACAAAGCAAAGAAAGATGATGCAGTTGTTGCTTCCTCCCAACAAGAGGAGAAAATAGATTCTTCTCTAGTGCCACAAATGCCACCACCATCTCCTTCGAGGTCAACTGGGCCTGAAATTTTGGATGTTGATTCCCCATCACAACATGCCTCACCACCAAAAGAACCACCATTGAAAAAGAAAAAGGTCAAATCAACAAGTTTATAGGATTATGATGATGATGAATTTGATGAAGAAATTTGGGCAATAGGGAATGCCTTCTGCACCACCAGTGATTGTGCCACAACAAATGGGTATGAGGTTGAGCAAGGCTGACCTCTTTGGGATTGTAACGTCTAGAAAATGTAGAAAGAAATAGATCAGAGCAAACATGCAATACAAATCTAAAATTCTAAATGTAATCTAAGATAAGCAACTGAGAACAAAGGAAAGTAAAAATGTAAGTAAACTAAACAATCTCACCCAATATGTACGTATTTCCATGTATCATCTCAATTGCCCTTCTCCATTTTTCTGTTATAGTATAATTGCCCTCAAATTTCTCATAAGTTCGTGCAAGTATAGCCTATGATAGTGATTTAGCAAAACATCAAAGATTCAAGATAGGTGCTCCAAAAAGTCATAAGATTTCGAGAGAGATTGGAATGACGAAGACCAGATAAATTTATAGAAAATTGATTATTCGAATGACAAGCCAAGATTGAAAGATCAACAGACGGATGAGATTGACTGATTAGTCATGCATTCTGATAATAGTTAGTAATGACATGAGTGATATAAATTAGAAATAGAATTAAAGATTAAATAAATGATTTAATCTTCAAGTTTGGTATTCAAAAATAGAAGAATTATCTTTGCAGGACAAAGATGAAGATGGATTAAAGCAACTCTTGTTCGAATGCACGCACAAGGTTTAATTAATTAAATAGGAATATTTAATTAATTAGCATGTACATGCAAATGAGTTAGAACTGGATGATTGAATGATTTGACGAAGAGATTACTCGAGAATGCCACTAGGACATTAAATCAAGAGTTAAGTGATTTGAATAGATCATGAGTGAGTAAAAGTGAATACTTAGATAACTCACACAATTATCTAAATATAGAGGAATGCGTTAAAATAGAATTCATGAATTAAATAATTCATTTAATTCAAGATTTGATATTTGAAGAATAATTAAATAAATAAGATTTATTTAATTAAGTGATGAAAGGATTTAAATGAATAATTAAATAAATAAAGAATTTATTTAATTATAGTTGAAGAATGATAAAAGTAAATTAAATAAAATTTATTTAATTTGACAAGAAGGATAAGGTTAATTAGTAACATAATTAAATAAAAAGTGTTTATTTAATTAATCAAATAGAATAAAGAAAAGTGTGAATTAATTAAATAATTAAGATTATTTAATTAATAGAAGAATTAACAGAAGAATTATCTTTAAATAATTGACATTTTTTAATCATGACCATGAAGAATACGAATTATGAAGAATATTGAAGTCGTAGGCTTAGACCAAATTTCGGTGTCTACATTTTCCCCTCTTTGATACAATGTCATTTCAGCGTTGTGTCAAAGAAAATCGATAAGAAATATGCCCCAGTAATGCCCCAGTGTAAAACAGGTGAAGGTATGCCCCCTCGGGACAATAGGTGTGTTCAAAGAACATGAGTGTGCTCTCAAAATTGATGAGAGAACTAGAAGATGAAAGAAAAAAGGATAGAGGAAAATAGATAAGGGTGGTGAAGATGTAGAAAAGAATAAATGTTAGTGCAAAAAGAATGATGAATAATAAAAGACATGGATGTTAGTATTAGCAATCTTCGATGTTTCGTTGTATCACCAAAGGCGTTGCACTTTATCATCATTGGGCAAGACTAATACAAATGGAGAAAAACACCATGATATGACACAGATCAAGGTGTGCAAGGTCATCCACTTGCTAACAACAGACAGTCACAGACAAGGATTGTCGTTAACTCATACTAAGGGCATAGTTGTCCCAGCCTTTTTGTCAAGACAAACCACATAAAACAAACAAATTAAAAGACAGGTCATGAGACATCATCGCTCCTCTAAATCCTTCATGGGGCATCCTTAAGGAAACTAGAAACATGACTCAAAATAAAATTTTAAAGACAGTTGACAGACAACAGTCAAAGAAAACAGAATTCTGATACATCGTTGCTTCTCTAAATCCTTCATGGGACATCCTGGAGAAAGCTAGTAACATAATTCCCATCACAAAGTCAAAGAAAAATGATAAAATAAATAAGCCATAAAGTCAGAAAGCTAATAAAATATTTTCCAAAACTTGATCTGTTTATTTGATTCATTTTGATTGATAGAAGGATTGATTGATAGAGCTCGATTTCAGGAGATACACATACCAGATAAGACTTTGAGTCTGGTTTCGATGTTATGACTATCTGTATAAGGCATGAAAAATCCTAATTTCAGAAAGACATGTATCGTATAAGACGTTGAATCAAATGTCGTTGATGTGATAACCTGTGTAAGGCTATGTTTGATTGTTTGACAATGTCGATATGCAGGAAGGACTCATCCTGTATAAGACATATATTTCTTTTTTCATATCAATATTCAAGGACTCATCTTGAATAAGACAAAGGTTGATTATTTTGATGATGTTTGTCTCCAGGAGGGACACATCCTGTAGCAAACATTAGTTGATTTGTTTTGATTGTTTCCTTGGCAATTTGTTTGATATGACTTAGAGACATTGTTGACTTGTTCACCAGATTGATGCATGACTTGATACGATGTGTGGACAATTGACTGTGTATGATTACGAACCCTAAAGGACTGATCTAGTGTGGCCTCGAGGGCTCATCAATTGATGGCCTTGCCTATGTTATACACGTAGAGACCTCGTAGTTCGACTTGACTTTGACTGACAAGGCTGACTACAAATAGAAGATGTGTGTGAAAGTGAATGTGACAAACCCTAATGGACTAACCTAGTGTGGCCTTGGGGGCTCATCGATTGATGGCCTTGCCTAAGTTATACATGCAGAGACCTCGTAGTTCGACACGACCAATGACCTTGTCATATAGACATATGTATTGAATCATGGTTTTATATAGACAAACCTAAACGAACTGACCTAAAGCCTCGGGGGCACATTGGCAGATGGCCTTGCCTACGTCCAGTCATAGAGGCAACGTAGTTTGACAAAAGACAAATACTGACAAGTGCGACTGACTTTGACTCTGTTTTTGGATTTTTGAAATATTTTGATTTTTTTGTCTTTTTGAAGTTTTCTGATGTTTTTGTGTTTTCTCAGGTCATTTTGTGATGTTTGTGGATTTTTCTATGGTTTTATGTCTTCAACACAGCCAATGGAAGAATCAATATGACACGCGTCAAGTGTTTTCCCCCAGTCGAGTATAAGACCAATTGATTATGAATAGGGTAAAATGGGGGATATGAAATGCACTCGATGTCAATCGTTCCAGGTTATGGGAAAGACTACCACTTATTATGAATGGTATATACAAGCGATGGATACGAAGGATAAGGGATATGTACAGGGATAAGGACTATGTATAGGGTAGTGGACTATGTATAGGGAAGTGGACTATGTACAGGGATAGGTAGTATGTACAGGGATAAGGACTATATACAGGGTAGTGGACTATGTACAGGGAAGTGGACTATGTACAGGGATAGGTAGTATGTACAGGGATATGATTCCTCTAAGCAAGCGAGCAAGCATGGACAAGAATCCAAGGACAACCATGATCTTGCCCCTAGTCAAGCTGAAAACCAATTGACAGGTGATGAGGATGGTGAAAATGTTGTTTGATGTGGGAAGGACACATCCCAAAACAACATGAGGATGATGATAATATGACTAAAGGATCAAGGTTTGCAGCCAGGCTAGAAACAAATCCAAGGAATGTTTTGAATGATGCACTAGGATGCATAGCAAGATTGTATGGATTGGGCTTGTTACATTTGGAATGACTTTTCAGGATTAGATGGTATGATGGAAGATCCTTAGACCATTGACAAGGGAAAAACCAAGGCATGCGATAGGTATTTCGTATAAGGATAACTCGTTTGAAAAAATGCAAGGAAGACTATGACATGATATTTCATGGATAGTGTATGACCAAAGGATAGACATGTCAAGAGTTTTTCCAAAGCACGATTTATGTTTGCACCCCAGTCCTTATCAATATCAAAGTAGGTGGGAAAATGGGCATGAGTGGTAGGGCTTAGATGGATAGATGGAAATGTCATAATAAATGTCATACAAAGGGTATGGGAGATGAGACAACTTTCCCCCAAGTGTAATAGTCCACATAGATAATTTCTTACACATGACGCCTGTTTGCCAAGTTTTCATCATGGTACTTATCCAAAGCACCATAAGAATGGTTTTCACTATTGGATGAAATTTTTCTCTTGACTTTTATTTTTCTTTTTGGTGTCACCAAGATGCCTGTTTGCCAGGTTTTCATCAAAGTGATTTTTTTTTTCTTTTTCTGGATGGCCTTGATGCTTTAGATGATCATTGATTGTGCCGAATCTATTGATGGTGTTGACATAGAGACTGGTGCCAAGATATGCCAATAATAACCTTGATGAAGTAGTTGCCTTGTCAGGTTCATAGCACTTGCACAATTGATTGATGTCATTGTGATCCTTGTTGACACTAGAGTTGGCCTTATCAAAATACGCACATCGTGATAGAGTACCATGGGAGTTCTTACAATAAAGAGTTGTTGCCAAGATGCGATGGATTTGTGATATAGGATTTTTAGACTTTAGGCGAGATGTAGGATTATGACGGATGATGGTAGACACGTTTGGCAATTTAGATGTAGGAATTTTCATTTGCCAAACTTGGGGTGATGGATGATGGAGACTGGGTTTCAGATTGGGATAATTTTTGGAACTAGGACTTTTATATGCCTTGTATGATGACCATTTTGAAGGAGGTGGACATTTATTATATGTGGGAGTCCTCTTTTCTTGTGGCTCCACATTTTGATTGACTTTTACTTTTGAACTATTTTCTTTGCTTGATCCATTTTTCTTTGGGATCCATTTTAACTTTATTTGTCCACTTAGATTTTTGATTGATTCAATGGCCTTTGATATTTGATTTTGAACTTTGAATTTGTAAGACTATTTTTTTGTTGGTTCCAAATGGAAAGTTTATTCATGTTGGAATGATAATTTATGGTATGGATAGAAGGAGTGTTGGCAACAACCTTATGGTAAGAACTACTCATGGCCTCCATTTTGATGTTTGTATCAGATAAAGTTGCCCCCAATATCGAGGAGGTACCATTAACATCATTAGATTTGTTGACTGAAGGATAACCAAGACCTTGATGTCTAGGATTTTCTTGAAACTATATTGGTTCTAGAATTCCTTGCTCGTGTATGCCTAGTCCTTTTCCTTGATACTGCATGCTTTGACATGTTTTGTTTGCGATGGGGTATTTTTTGTTTTGAAAGAAAGATGCTAACCCATCATTGTGTGTGGAAACTATTACTTGGAATCTTCTCCTCTACAAGAAAGCCTGATTTGATAAAAGTGGATGATCCTAGTTGATAGGATGTCTTGGCTTCATTGACATGTTGGATATCTTTGGTGTGATTTTGTGACATATCAGATTCAGAGGATTCTACTTGTGCTTCCAAGTTGATGTTGAAACCGTCTTTATGGTCATTGTCATAGAGTCCAATGAACTCAGCTATAGCTTGATCATTTGCAAATATATCTAGAGTAGAAGACTCTTGTTCTAGAGGAATATCATCTATGTGTCCAAAGGAGGCAAGTGTCTCATTTTGGGAAATGGATGTGTTTGGTACTTGGATAGGGTCATCTTGAAATTTTTTATCATGAATGTTATAAAGGTCAAGGAGTGGATCATTTTGGAATTTTGGCTCAATAATAGTGTCTTGATCAAAGACAGGTTTTTCTTGAATAATATGGTTAGGAATGAAATCTTGATCAAGGATAAGTGTATTTTGGATGCCATGATTATCTAGAAGTACTTCTTGGATGGACTTAAAGATAGGGTCATGGGATAGACTACTTTGATCTTGACATGAAGGTGAAGCCATGAAGTCATGCTTTGGACTTTCCATTTGACATGTATCCTCAAGTTTAGTAGATGGGATGTGACTTTGGAGACCATGAATAGATGTATTTTCATGACTAAATGTAGATTGAGATGGAGTGGCTTGGAAGGGATTAGTGGATGAAGGACTATGATAGGATGTGGAGGATTGGAAGGGATTAGTGGATGAAGGACTATGATAGGACATGGAGGCTTGGAAGGGATTTGTGGAAGGTTGGTTTCCCTTGTCAAGGTTAGGATAAGGGTGATAAGTGGATGTTTTTTGTGGATTAATGTAATGGATTATGCTAAGGGACTCTTGATAATGAGGGTAGATGGATGGAGAACTAGGACTTATGGATTGTTGGTAGGAAGGGTATGTGGGTAGTTGACCATGGGTTGACGTTGATTGGCATTTGGATTGGATAAATTGTCTTTTGAAGTCTATGGCTTGTTGGCATTGATCATTACAAAGTAACTGGTATTCAACTTGACTAGCAAGCATATCAAGGTAAATTGCAGACATGGTGATGAGGTTATGATGAAAGATGGAGTATGAATAAGGTATGTGATATGAGGGCTAAGGTATGACAATGCAAAGAGTGACTTAAGTCTAAGGTATGCAACCTAAGCTATGTTTTGGGGATTTTTTGAATATAAAGGATGAATGTATGCAGCTATTTTTTTGCTATTTTCTATGCGAATAAGGTATGTCTAGGATGATGCTATCCTAGGATGATAGTGTCTAAAGATGCAAATTCTAAGGAAGCTTCTAAGGTAATCAATTTTGTAAACCCGAGACGAGGGGACCAATTACCTAAAGTCTAACCAAGGCGTCAATTTAGTTAAGTCAAAGAACCAATGTAGGACGAGGATTAAAGACAAGTTGAGTTTCCTAACTAGACTGATGAGCTAGGAGGACTCTCTGTAGGACAAAGGATAAGATGATGGGACTAGGTTCAATGATAGATTTCGTTGACATTATGATTTTTCTAGAGTGTAGATGGTGGACCTATCCTAAAGTTTGTAAAACTGATCTTCCTAGAAGTTTAAATATAAAGAAAAAATGTACTCAAAGATGAAAGTAAAACTCAGAATTAGAATGACCATAGTAATGACCAAATGATACCTAAAGGATGCAAAATTGAGCAAATCATTTTAGGTTTCAGTTCAAGGTCTGCTTGTGGAAAGACAACAGAAACTGGTATAACCGTGTTGACTGGATAGTGACTGTGAATTCTGGTTTTCTAATAATCAGGAAAATGTGTCACAGAATCTATCAAATGTGGTTATCTTTCACAGTTACGATTGTGTTTCACAATTGTGGTTTTTTGATGATCAATTGCGTGTTTCCAGCAAATGTTCAGTATGTGTGTCAGGAAGATGCAGTTAAGTTTCTCACATATGCGACTCAAAATGACAATTGTGACTCAGAATATAACATATGCGGTTTTTCGCAAAGCAAATGTGAGCCGATCTGGTAGATGCGACCCTAAAAATCAATTGCAACTTTCTGGTGAAAAATTGTGACTATGTGTATTTTCAGTGATTTGAGATATAAAACTAACGCTATTTTATGTGATCAAGTTCTGGAAAACAAGGACAATCATCAGACAAACTATTTTCAGTTTGATTTTGGACTCAAAGAATGTGTAATATGATAACAGACAAGTACAATCCTAATAGGCCAAAAGGCCAAGGGTTTGTATACTTGTTATAGCCCACCGATATACCCCGGATTGGTGTTAAACACCTTTCCTTCTCGAGAGTGGATAGCTTAGAAATTTGGTGGCATTGGCTCCCCTCCACGGCTCATTAACGTCATTTGAGCACACCAATTTTAGATTCTTGGGAAATGACCTCCCAAGAACTACTATCTCTACTCAAGGGGATCAATAGTGAGTGTCTTCGGGCATGATACTGTACCTTGCACTATACCAAGCAATGGCCGAAAAATGGTTGGTCTCTAAAACAAAAGGTGTTTAGTACGGGCATTCCGTTTGTAGGGCATGATCCATGCGGCGAGAGTCCCCTTTCGAATCCATCCCATCAGAACCATACGCATGATTCTTGGGCTTTCCCCAAGAATCCACTTTTATATATCGGCTGGAAGTCCCTCGGGTTCAGGGTGCTACCAGTCTGAGTCATTCTGGGGTGAGTACTTTTTCTCACCAAAACAAGCCCAAGTTCTAGAGTTGGTCACCGTTTCTCTTACACCTAGGATCGCACGGATGCGCAAGGGGAGAGGATACTTCGATGTACCAAATCATGAGGGTAATTACACAGTTGTACTTTCGCACCAAACACAGTAGACACTTGTTAATTTTAATCCAAATGAAAGATTTGCTACACTACCAAATAATATATTTCAAGAAAACATTAACTAGGGTCTTCGACATGCGTTCTACAGAAAGATTCATTAGTAGTTTTCAATATTGTTTTCATCAATCATCCTGCATAAACTCGTTAACTCCTCAAGACACACGCTGAAAACAGAAGATTAGTGCAAAAAACTTAAATGAAAACAACAAACTAAAATAGTGATAACTTTATCAAAACTAAACAAAATTTTAAACCGTAGATATCTATGGAAAGCTCAGACATAGACTTTCAAAACCCAAAAAATGTTTTGCAAAATCCTACAAGACAAAAGTGTTATAAACAAAAGAAAATTCACGTTTTAACAGCTAAAGCTTAAAAAACTATGACCACTAAAACGACCATAACTTTCTCAAATATTAATGAAATTTTAAACCGTTTGAAGTTTCGGAAAGCTAAGAACGAGACCTAAAAACCCCAGATAATGGTTTTAAAATATTTTATTTTCCCATTTTTCTGTGCTCAAAAGAAGATGACGGGATTTCATATGAATTCCTGGCTGTAACCTGTAAAACAACAAAAATAAATAAGAAAACACACAAATTTCTCTACAAAAAGGTCGGGTTCACCAATGTAACATCTAGAAAATGCAAAAAGAAATAGATCAGAGCAAACATGCAATACAAATCTAAAATTCTAAATGCAATCTAAGCTAAGCAACTGAGAACAAAGGAAAGTAAAAATGTAAGTAAACTGAACAATCTCACCCAATATGTACGTATTTCCATGTATCATCTCAATTGCCCTTCTCCATTTTGTTGTTATAGTATAATTTCCCTCATATTTCTCGTAAGTTTGTGCAAGTATAACCTACGACAGTGATTTAGCAAAACATCGAAGATTCAAGATAGGTGCTCCAAAAAGTCATAAGATTTCGAGAGAGATTGGAATGATGAAGACTAGATCAATTTATAGAAAATTGATTATTCGAACGATAGGCCAAGATTGAAAGATCAACAGACGGTTGAGATTGACTGATTAGTCATGCATTCTAATAACAGTTAGTAATGACACGAGTGATATAAATTAGAAATAGAATTAAAGATTAAATAAATGATTTAATCTTCAAGTTTGGTATTCAAAAATAGAAGAATTATCTTTGCAGGACAAAGATGAAGATGGATTAAAGCAACTCTTGTTTGAATGCACGCACAAGGTTTAATTAATTAAATAGGAATATTTAATTAATTAGCATGTACATGCAAATGAGTTAGAACTGGATGATTGAATGATTTGACGAAGAGATTACTCGAGAATGCCACTCAGACATTAAATCAAGAGTTAACTAGCGATTTGAATAGATCTTTGAGTTGAGTAAAAGTGAATACTTAGATAACTCACATTATCTAAATATAGAAAATCGTTAAAATAGAATTCATGAATTAAATAATTCATTTAATTCAAGATTTGATATTTGAAGAATAATTAAATAAATAAGATTTATTTAATTAAGTGATGAAAGGGATTTAAATGAATAATTAAATAAATAAAAGATTTATTTAATTATAGTTGAAGTATGATAAAGAGTAAATTAAATAAGAATTTATTTAATTTGACAAGAAGGATAAGGTTAATTAGTAACATAATTAAATAAAAAGTGTTTATTTAATTAATCAAATAGAATAAAGAAAAGTGTGAATTAATTAAATAATTAAGATTATTTAATTAATAGAAGAATTAACAGAAGAATTATCTTTAAATAATTGACATTATTTAGTCATGACCATGAAGAATATTGAAGTCGCAGGCTTAGACCAAATTTCGGTGTCTACAGGGATAAATAGCACTGATGATGTCAGAGTGGAAGCATACACAAAATTCATGGATGATGACTCATTTGTAAAATCCCAAGCTTTCATGGAGTTTTCCTACAGGGCTAAGAAGGATGAATATGTTACTATTGTGGCTAAGCAAAGAAGTCTTCATCTAGAGTTTCCTGAAGCAACTATTCAAGCATAGGTACTAAAGGAAATGAAAGCTAAATTTCATGGAATGACTGCAGCAAAAGGCAGAGCACTGGTAAGGAATAGTGGTGTTTTGTTGTTGCCAGAATGGGATCTAGCCTTTGCTATGGGTATGTGCAGGATCATGATGGGCCAAAAAGTGGCAATATGATGGGTTTGTGGCTGACAACTTTTTTTTTACCCAAAATTGATGAAATGAAAAGGGTTTTTAAAGGAGATTCTCAACTTTCCACCAATATAAATTATGTTTTACTTTGAATTTAATAAGTAATTATTATTCATTTTCTATTTAAATTATGACTAAATTCCTGATTGATAGGCTAATTGAAAAACATCTATAGATTTCAAAGCGGTATCACATTTTTGAATCCAAAACATGTGTCACATTCTATGCTTAAGTATACTATAGGATTTAAAAAGAAAAATTGAATTTCATGAAGTTTTGACCAAGTTAAAGGTGGTCGGACATACAAATTTTTTATATTTTTAAAATTTGTAATAAAAATCATAATTAATTATTTAGTTGGAAAAAAATTACAAAAAAATATTCATCACATCAGAAATGAGTCCTCTTTATATCTAAAATATTATAAAAAAATATTATAGTTTATTGTGGTTAGGGTGGTGAAACAGACACCTACTTCTTATTTTTTCCACTGAAATTTAAGTACTCTTTGAAATTTCAAATTTTCACCAAATAGATTTTTTTTTTAAACAAACCTAGTAGTTTATAAACTAAATTCAATTTGCTACAGATTCTATTCTTACATATTTTTGAAATAATATAAATAACTTATTCAAATTTTTATGTCAAGTTGCCTAACTCTGATTTTTCTGGATTTTTTGCCACCTAAGGGCTTGTTTTTTCCATGATGATCCTGCACATACCCCTATTGCATTTGACATGATAAAAAGGTGTGATAGACCCCTCTATAATTCAGAGGAGGAAGCTACAATTGCACTGCAAGGATCTACATTCAATGACTACTAGGATACATTGGCTATATGGGCCTTAGCTCCAAGTACAAGAAAGTCTAGCAATGCAGAACCTGCTCCAGGCTACAGGGGAGCTTTGATAATAAAGAGAGTGTCAGAGACATCAACCCTTGAGGCAGCAAAAATGTCAGTGAATGTTGCTCAGTTTATAAAATCCATAGTGGAGTCAGTAACTACAAAGAAGGAGCAGTTTAGGAAGCAATACAATGAATTGTTGAATTATTATGGAAAGATTGAACAACAAAAGATGCAACTGCAAACCGAGATAGCATTATTGAATGAGAAATTAAAAAAATTGCAATAAGGAGAACCAAAGCAGACTAATGTTGCCTCCCCTACTACTTCACATGAGCCCACACCTACTAATTATACCCCTTCCACAAGTTCCTCATGGGAAATTGTGCCCTATAATATGGGAATTGTACCCATTTTAGTGGTAGAGCTAGATACATCAAAAATACCATAGACAAAGGAAGGTGCAAGCAAGGAGCAGTTGCTTAGGCAGCTAAATGATTACAGAGAAAAATGTGAGTCACAATAGGGAAATATTTGTCAATAATATGAAGATTATCACTATATTCTTGGAGCATTTAAATAGAGGGGTTATTAACAGACTAAACAACATTCATGATAGCTATTCCTCCATGAAGTTTTCTATAAATAATTTTGACAATGATAAGGAGAAAGCTATTCTGCTTATGGAGACATGGATCCCCAGGTCGCAAGAGTTGAGAATAATGTCTATCGGACCCAAGCAAGATGTTAACTCCCCTAAAAAACTTAAGCCCACCATTCAAATTGTGAATGAAATTCATGAGTTTAGGAGAAATATAGAGCCTTTGGAGACCAGGATAAGGGAATTGGTCAAGAAATTTCATGAAAAAAATCATGGTCTCCTTCCATCTATTTTAAGGGATGATGGTAACATTAAAACATTGCAAGACTGGAGAAAGGAAACTAATGAGGTCATTTCAAGTCAAGCTACTTCGATTTGTTAGGAGCATGATATGGTTACGCTAAACATGAATATGGACATGTTGGCCCATGCAGAGCTTGTCCTAGCAGAGTTTGATAAGGAAGCCAATCAAGTTGTTACCAAATATTCACCTTATAGACAAAAGGCCAATAGAGTCATGAGTTTCAATTGGCCTACTTAAGATGAATTACATGCCTGGAAGAACAAATACTTGGACATACTAGAGAATTGAGTTACAATGGTGGGGTGGAAAATATAATTTTGGTCTTGAAGTCTGCAACCATGGTGATTAACGAATGGGAGAGAAACAATGCATAGCCTAAAAATAGTATAGATTAGGATTTTGTTGAAGTATTGCAAAATATTGTTCTCTCCCTAACATGGAAATTGGTGGCACAAATGCTAACTTGGATGGGTCAGTTTTATATCTTTTTGTTGCTCTTCATGCTTTTAGGATTTAATTGTTTGGGCATGCACATGGTTAATACTCTTGGCTTGTGAAGAAGATATTTTGGTGTTGTTGCAACGAATGAAAGATGCCTTTTGGAAGGCGAGTGTATCTTCTTCGGAAAATGAAAATAATTTTTGTCTTATATGCTTTCCCCCCATTTTCAAAGGTGCAAATATAACTATCTAGGGAATGTTGAAATTAAAATGAAATTGAAAGTCAAATGTAAATGTGACGTAATTGTAATTTTGCCCGATGCTTGTTGCTCCCATGTTTCTATAAATGGGAATTCATGGCCAATTACACATGTCTTTTGATGGTTGAGAAAATTTTTAGCTTGTGTAAGAGTTGTTTTGTACTTTAAAGCACAAAGAAATAGATTAGTGTTGAATCTTAGGAATGTATTCAGATTTGTAATGAGCATAATAGTTTTACAGTAGCAATGGAATGTAATGGAAAATTGAAAGTTTTGGAATTAGTTTTTCTCCTCTATATTTTTCCTTTCGAATTATGAATAAAGGGATCAAGGTTCCTTTATTTTTCTTCAATCACTCTGATTGAATGGTGATTTCATTTTTTCTTTAGTTCAAAGAGCTAAATAAGCGCTTGAATGAGATCATAGATTTGTAGGTGAAATTCAAAGATTATTAAGAAGTTTCAATTTTTGGATGCATCGAGTTGTGTGTTACAAAGTGATACACAATAGACTTTAAATATTTGTTTCCATTGTTGTCATATTATAGTTTATTGCAAGTGTGAGTCCATTGCCCATAGATAAGGCACTGGTCCATTTATTTGGTTATCTTTGATGTTAGTGAGCCCGCCCGTACCTGACAAAGAACAAAAATCTTAATTACAATTTCTAACACACCTGTAATTGCAGTAAAATGGTAGGGAGTACCATTCATTCATAGCTTTAGATATTAATTCGTTAAAGGGTAAGCCAAATCCTCAAATAATTTTATCTATTTGCATCTGATAGGAATACATCTGTTTGTTTCAATGTTCATGATAAAATGGCACAAGAGCATCATATAAACATTGTCAGGATCACCCTCCTAGGTTTCATAGAGCCCAAAGAGTAGAAGTAAAGGCTTGGAAATCCTTTACTTGTTTGTTGGCCAATCCTTTCCATTATTGATTATTGTGTCATGGAAAACTCATAGGCAGATGGTAAAATCAAGTTTGGTTCAAAAAAAACCAATAGTATACACAAGAAGCATGAAACATACAAGTGAATGGTAGCATGAAGCATGAAGCATACACATGAATTTCCTCTATGAAGCACATGAAGCATGAAGCATGAAGCATTACTATATTCATATGAGTGATTTAATTCTCAATAATATTACAGGAGAATAATGTTCAAACTTTATTTTATATTTATAATTAAATATAAAAGAAGAGTGCATGGAAAACACTTGGATTTTATATATTTGAAGTAAACCATCAACAAATATCTATTGAAGTGTGGATTTATAATGCAAATATGGACACCATCAATAAAAAATATGTGTATTAACCAAATATCCATACAGACATACATCAATATATGTCGATATTGTAGAAGTTGAAAAACCAACTTCACAGTCCCCACGAATCACCTACAAGCAATCACCTATCACATGCAACATATATTTAGAACAAAAAAGAAGAGATGTTCTGTAAACCATCAGAGCCAATATGTGCAAACAAAAACCAGCATAATGATTATTGAAAGTAATTTTTTTACAAATAATACAAAATCCTTCAAAAAGGCAATCATGCACAACCCTAATCTTATCTTGAGCAAAAAGACAACTCAACAAGATAAGGATAATAATTAACCTAGGAAATAAAATATGCCTAAGTAAACTTATGCTAAAGTGTAATTAAATAATTAACTACACCAACACCCCCCCCATAAGTGCAACTTAGGGAGAAGCAAATTATTATGCAAGAGATGAGTCCCGACAACAAGGCTTGATCAGGTACTCATTTACAAATGCAATGCAAACTAAATCAAACGAGGTAAAGGAGAAAACCACATGGGAACAAAACTCCTCCCCAAAATAGAATGCAAACTAACTAAGTGATGAAAGATGGAGAACTCCATAAGACCCCCCAAGGACACCATCCATCACAAAGATACATGAAAGAACCCCCCCAAAATGAAGTAGCTCCAAAAAGTCTGAAGAAACCGCATCTCCTGAAAGAAGTGAGAGGGAAGAGGCCGAATGAATGCAATCTCTGAAGGTGAAGTAGGTGTAGCCCAAGATGTCTCCACAGAAGCAGGTGTGACCTCAACCAATGAAGAAGTCAAATTAGGTGAAGATTGAACAAAAATCTCCAGAGATGGATGATCAATAGGATCCTACTGCACTGAAATAGAAGAAGCCACATCAGTAGCCACAACAAGCAATAGGAGGGGGAGGAGATGGAATGGAAGGCTCGAGAATAGGATCCGAAGTGAGAACACCAATTTTCAAGAAGCGAGATCTCTCCTCTGAATGATGATGCACACTAGAAGTGTGAGGAATAATTGTAGGAACAAAAGCACCATCAGTAGCAAAATCAGTGAAGGAATACAACCGAGATGAGTGATCCAATATCCCAATAGAAATAATTACTCTACTCACCAAGTCTCTGATGATAACCGAATCAGGTGTGAACTCCACAGATCTCCTAGTGCTTCCATGTGTGATCTGATAAATGGAAAGAAGGTTGTTTGTCAGGTGAGGGACACACAAGACGTCATGAAAGGAGTGGTCCCCAAAACTAATAGACCCCTTCCCTGTAACACTCATGTAAGTGTTGTTTCCCATCAAAATGGGAGACATAGTGCAAGGCTCAAAGGAAGTGAACATAGACTGTGAAGATTCCATATGATGAGATGCTCCTAAATCTAGAAGCCATCTCCCTGATCCAATACCTGAAGAAGCACAAAGAGCATGTCCCTTCATATCTGATGAAGTATGTAAACTAGTTGTGCCTATGTTATGTTCTTCTTAAGAAGAAGAATGAGGAGAAGAAGATGATGCAGACATCCTAGAAGGAAAATCAATCTGATGTTTTTGAAGAAGATGTTTCAGCTCATCAATGTCCTTCTTGTAACAATTATGTTCTGCATGTCCTTCCCAGAGCTTGCAATATGAACATGTAGTCTTCTCCTTCCTAGATTATTTCCCTTTAGAAGAGGAGGATGAATCTGAGGACTCCTTCTACTGCTCATGAGGTTTGGAATCCTTTTGTTTCTGTTTCTTTCCTTTTTCTATAGAAGCCTTCCGATCTTTGGGCTCCTGTGATGCAATAAGTGCCTGTGATGAGGAAGAAGGTTTCACTGTGCCCATGCTAGCTAACTTAGCTTGCTCTCAAGTGAGAGATGAAGCAAAGTCATCAAGAGATGGCATAGTGAATCTAGTACCAAGTGCATCCCTAGTGGCATAAAAGGTAGATACAAAAACTAAATAATTTGGTCCAAGCTTAGAAAGAATGGACAATATCAACTGAGAGTCTTCTTTATGAACACCACACTATGACAAATACAATCTAAGAGACTTAAGTTTGGTGAAAAACTCCTGGATGCTATCAAAATCCCTAGGATTTAAGCCAATAAGCTCATTCTCTAACTAAAACCCTCTCATAGTATCCTACTTCCCAAACAAAGACTCTAAAGTAGTCTAGATCTCATTTGGTGTAGTGCAAGACTCAATATGAAAAAGAAGGTAAGATGAAAGAGACAAACATAATGTACCATAAGCTTCATCACATCTATTAAACCATTTTCTCTTTTCAGTAGCACCTGTAGGTTCAATTTTTGTACCCATGGTTACCCTATACAACCCTTTGTGTTTCAAGTGAATCTCCATTTGTTTTTTCGAACCAAAGTAGTTGAATGGAGTAAGGGGTGCAATATTATGAAATCCGTGACAAAAAAATAGTATATACTCTCAAATAAAAAAAATATTCCTCTTTAATCTAAAAAAAACTCTTAATTGCACGTTTCCCAAGAAAATAACTCAGAAAGTAAAGGCCGAGTTCTGACCAAAAAATTAGATACCTAGAGAAAGTTCTTCAAAAATAAGGTTTGAGATCAGAGAAGAGGATGGAATTAGCTTTCTGATGCCTATTTGTTTTCGAAAAACAAAGTTAGGACGCAAAAGTTACGCCTCCCGGAGTGAAAACAACAACTTTTGGCTTTGACAGGCAAAAAAAGCATCAAAAATGAAAAATCAGGAAATCAAACCACCACCACTATGAAGTTTGTTGAACCAGATTTCTAACGATATCTTGTTTTCGAGAAAAGGCCTCTATTTGCAAAATTTATGAAGAAACGAAAAAAAGGCCTATTTTAGGACCCCTGAACACTAAACAGGCTCAAAAATCCAGCACATTTCTTTTCGGCTCTTGGTCCCCCATATGACCACTGCTGCAAGGGCTGGGTTAAAAAAATGGCAAGAGCTAAGGCCGGGCGCCTCGACACCAATAAGACCTCGACAAGCACTGTAGAGAGCCCGCAGGGGCCAAGACCGGGCTCCTGGACTCCAATACAACCACGCACATAGCCGAAGAAAGCCCTTGGGGGCCTGAAACAAGGACCGATGGAGGAATGACGATGACCGTAGGTGGCGGAGCAGAAACGGTGGCTGCCTAGCAGTGATTTGGCGGTGGAGCGGCGGAGAGGGTGGAGGTCGTCGGGTGGCTGGTGGCCGCTTGGTGGCAAGTGGACGGTGCAGGCCTTTCTAACTAGCC